>JABASL010000141.1:0-25713 GCA_019775825.1 Neanura muscorum | reverse complement strand
TAAATAATTTATTATCTTACATCTTACCCTAGACGAATGAGTCTGCGTGAGAAAAGAAATAAAACTTGATTTCTAATTAACTTAAATAACCTAAGAATTACTTGAAAATTTTACAAGTCCGTGGCTGGGCAGTTGCTTTAATTTTTTAGCCAGAAATTTTTGCCAATTGTTGATTGGCTGTAATGATTAGTTTTAATGTGTGAACTGCTCTGATGGAACTATTGATAAAGAGTATTGTTTCCGGCTGGTTTAATATATTTGAACAACTAGAATCAAGTACACTTGTAAACTCAGGTTGATTGGCTCATAAAATTGTGTAACTCGGTGGTCGGATATTTATTAGACTTCTTTAGTACGGTCATTAGCAAAAAAAAATCTAGTTTTTGGGCACTGTTGTTTGTTAAATCTTCGATTTCATTTAACCCCTTTCATTTTCTTGAACTTCACAGACCAGATAGACTACATATATTTTTGTAAGCTTAAGATTCATTCAGCTCGTTCCAGTTTAACTGGAATTTGAACTACTTTCCGCACCCTAAGTAGGCGATTCAAGGCGCTAGTTAACAAATTCGCAACACGGCTCACAGCAATATAAACTTTTGTATTAGAGTACAAAATC
Organism: Neanura muscorum; assembly: GCA_019775825.1. Classification (NCBI taxonomy): domain Eukaryota; kingdom Metazoa; phylum Arthropoda; class Collembola; order Poduromorpha; family Neanuridae; genus Neanura; species Neanura muscorum. The sequence continues at coordinate 25,094 of JABASL010000141.1, read as the reverse complement.
TGCACAAACCCAACAACCAATTGCAAACTGTCAACCTTAGCTAAAGGCAAATTCTATTTCCATTCTAATTAGAAACACCTCCCTTTGGTCGTGTATACTCAAAAGTATGTAATTATTTCGGCCTTGAACTTATGCAACGTTTTTATTGCTTCTGAAACCAATCAGAAACTAAATTTAAACCAATGTCCCTGGTGCGCGTGACTCTTTGTGTGTGGCACTCAAAAGTTAAAATATCGCCATTTTTAATTTCTTGCAATTACGACTTGTCGAAAGAATTAGACCAGAAAAGAGAATTAGTCCCAAAGATGCTTGAGGAATATCAGGCGTCGTCGCGTGTCAATACTACACGTCACCGTGAATTAAATCAATATAGTCAACAATTGGTTGGGAAGTAGAAATATTGGATATGGTTTCCCCCCATAACAATTCTGTTTAGAACTTACGCTGATTCATTAATGCAGTTAGACAATATTATCACAAATTGGAGGTAGTGTGTGTGAGAATATTTTGGAGATGAGTTTAAATTTAGAAATTATAGTGATTCCAGTATCATCTTTAAGCGTCTCAGAGTGTGATGAGCACTGTATAATAAGCAGTGGTAAGGAACATTAGGAGGAGTTTTGTGAGAGTCATTGTCATAACTGCCTAATTATGGGCTCTTAAATATACTAAGCGACTACAATGTTAGGGTTAAAAATATGGGATTTGAGGGGATGGTCTCCAGCAGGACGACTAAGATGACGACGACATTACGGAAGTTAAGTATGATGAAAATGAGAGTTCTTTCTTCTTCCTTTGTTCAAAGTAAAACTTTGAAGGAGAGTTTTCATTTAGCGTTGCATTAATTACCTCAATGCAAAACCCTCAAGATTCAAACATTTAGAGGAGCTCCCAGCCCTAACCTGCTTCCATTCTCAGTTGTAGATTGTTGTCCTTGAAGAATTACGAGAAAATTGTTCTAAAATTAGGATGCTTCTGCGTCTCGTATTCTAAAACTGTCGCACACATAAGCGTCAATTCAACCCCAAAGAATCCCAGTCTTTCTAGTGTCATCAATTTGTATAGGTAGGCATTCTTCCACGACACAAGCGCTCCCCTTCCAGCAAGTGTCTCCTGGAATCTGTAACCGCAAGATCCCAACTTGTTTGCTTAAAGGTTTGTGTTCTGATAGAATTTTTTTTGGTGCGTTTAAATTTTAAACAGCACAGACTAAATTAGTTTCGTTTTCTGAATTCATTTTTTCCCTAAAATTAAGTTCCATTCGGAAACAAAGTGCGTGTTGTGTCTATACCGAGCTTTCATACTTTGAAAACTGATTTGCAATTGTTCGTTAATAATCGCTGCAATTCTATTCCAGATCGCATTTTAATTAATTCCTTTCACATTTAATTTTACTCCTTGATAACTAAAGTTAACAGGGGCTTTTAAATGTCAGATTGATGATAGTGCCCATAAAACTGTGTTAAATGAGCATCTCACCGTGTTTATTAATTCTCTTTGAAGTGAGTGTCACCTCACCTGTGCTCCAATTAAACAGAAGAAACCGCAGAAGAGGTATCTCAATCAACTAGGACAGGAGAATGCGTAAAGGGATTTTTAGAACAGTGTAAACTAACTCTTATACAAGAAAAAAATAAACCCATCACTCATAATTTTTTCTACGGTGTCACTAATCAAAATCAAAGTACCGGCAAACATTTGGGACACAAGAGGAGTATCATACACTTACTTAGTAATCAGTTAATCCTCAAAATAATTTATGTGACAAGTGATATGAGATGTCACTTGGCTCATTTGTCACCTTCATTATTAATTGTAATTCAAGTTGTCACTTTCTCTGCTTCAAAAGAAAGGATATGAAGCGCTGCTCGGTCAGTGTCAGGTCGCATGTCACGTGTCACGAGCTCAGATTAACCTTCCTTGTGCTCATCGGTGATCAAAGTATGTGCTCTAATTTGCTAACTTTTTGTTGTGTACCTTTTCAGAAGCATTACTAGCTGGACGGACGCTTCTTTCTGCTGCAATGGAACTTGTAAGTTCAAATCTTCTTTACAAATCTTTCAGTACATTATCCATAAGTTGGGAATGTACCGTGCAGTAAGCTGCTAACTACAATTTTTTTTAATTTTCCCACCTCTCCCTCCTTTCTCGTTCTCATGTGAGGGAGAAGAGGGAAAATCAAAAAAATGTAGTTAGCAGTTGACCCCACGGTAAAAACCTTTCAAAGTTATGAAGTTTTAGAAGATTGGAAAGAGAATTTTAGCATGTGTCATGTCTCTTGTCATTTCATACCGCTTGAAAGCAATTGACACTTCTAGAATAGGAGACGTCTGATACATTTTACAGACTTTCTGGTTATTGGACGTGGCTTAGGCCTGGCCTGGTAGAGCATTCGCTTAAGCAGGATTCACAGCACATCAGTAGTCAGTAGACACAGAAAGAAATGAAAAATAATAATGCGACCAAAAGTGGCAGTGGCAAGGTTCAACTTTTCAAAATGACGGATAAAGTGGCCTGGGTTTAAACCATGTGGTCTAAGTCTATTGTTATCTTAATTCCAACAAAAAGAGGTTAATGCACTTTGATTTACGACAATTACAATTTGAAATGGTAACTAAATCCATTTTAATGGCTAGTTAATCGGAGCGGTGACCACTGGTGGAGGTGTCAAACTGTCAATTCGCAATTACCCTTTTCCTGATTGATTAGAAATTTTCAACCGTCAAGGTTTGCGTCATCAGTCCCCGAGATTCGGTGCTTCAGATTTGTTGCTGGAGAGCTTTCGGCGAGGAATGAAGGATTAGGTTAAAATTTCACAGAGTTTTCAACCTAACATTTGGCGTAAACGACTTGTAACCGTTTTTAGCTTCGGAATTTTAAAGTAATCTGGCGAATTGAAATTTTTTTAACGTCTAGTGATTGGTTTTGGATATTTTGGGAGTGTTAAGCCATTTTCATGGAAGAGATGACATGACCTGGCTCTAATTTTGTGTCAGGGCGAATGTTTACCTAATTTTGTATGAGTAGGAGGAAGGATGACAGAAGTGACAGAGAGGATCCAGAATCCAGAACTCTGGCCGTCATCATCGTCCCACTCCTTATAACTCGACGCTCGACGGAATAGTCTAGTTTTGTAAACGGTGTAAACGGCAAACGCAATAAAACTCCACGGCGTTGACTACTTGCCTTCTGCTCCTTTCTCTATTGCTTTTGGACACTTTTCCTTTTGGTTTTGAAGTTCCCTATTTTATTATTATTGGAAGGAAAAGGCCCGAAAAGTGATGATCTGGTGCTAAAAATAAAATCTTACCAAAAAATTCTGTCTCAAAGAAGCACTAGTGACATAAGACAGAAGGACCACCCTGGGTATGACGACTGTATAAACATCCGAGAGACATACTGAAAAACACAGATGTCTCTTTTTATAACGAACGAGAACGACTCACTCTTTAACTCCCTTGTCTCTGTTTATATTTTGAGGACATTGGCCAAAAATAATACAGAATGGGAAATGGTTTCGTTGTTGGACAAGAAATAATTCTCCCGAGTGGGGAATAAAGTCTAAAGTTTTCTGCGCTGCGGCGTTTGTCTGGAATTAAAATCACGATTTCGAATTAGGTTTGGAAATTATAGAGAATGTTGGAGGGTTTGTCGAATTCGGATGTGAATTCTTTTTTTTTTTAATTTCTTTTAAGTCAGTAAGTGGATTTTCTTTGGTCGGAGGAAGGAAGGAGTCAAGCAAGTCCTCATGGATGGAATTTTAATTTTGGGAAAATGACTAGTTTGAAAATTAAAAGGGGGCTGACTGGAGTGGGGATAACAAAAAATAAGGAAAGGTGAAGTTTCATGAAAAACCTGTTTTTTGGAGCACCCAATTTCTATGGTTGACAATTGCCGGCCTTAGGGCCCACAAATCAGAGGCTTTGGACTTGGACTGACAAGACTTTTAAAGATGGGAGTCAACTCTTCATTTTTTATCTGTTTTTTTAAAAAAAAGTAAAACAAAAAATGATAAAGTAGAGGGGAGTCGTGAGAGGCTTGGGGGCAGAGGTCGACTGATGCTCTCACGCTTTTGTCCAAACTATAAACTAAATGAAATGAAAAGTAGCTCAGGTGAGAAGGGTTGTTGAAGCATTTATATAAACTTTCTATCATTTAGACAATTTCCAGATCCAGGCTTATGTTGGAACTGGGCGACATACTTAGTCGAACGTCTTAAATGTCGTTCCTAAATCTCACGACTCCAAGTCCAAAGAGAAGAGGTGAGTTGTTGGATCTGCCCATTTTCCCACCCACAACATAGAATTTTTGACATTTAATTAATGATCACTCATAAACTTCCTAGTCCTCTAGTCATACACTCCCAATTTACCACCATTTGTGCATGAGCGTTGCTAGCTTTGTTGACACCTTGGTGGCCAAGCCCCTTGGCCATTACGAGTGTCATCGTAAATAGAGACAAGCGGTGTCACATCATCGTTGGGACTTTGGAACCCATTAGGTACACTAAGTTCTTCACTGGCGGAATTCATTCGACCCAAAAATCAAGTCCATAAACCTTAATTCAGCTCAATACTTTGAATTAAAACAAAGGGTCTGGCGTAATAAGGTTGTTCACCTTCGACGCCAATTAATTAAAACTGTATACTAATTTTGGAATCACTGATTTTCATTTTGTTTCGTGAAATATTGAAGGTTATCCAAATCTGGGATTTTTTTAGTAAGATGTAATTGTATGTACTATTTTGATTTGCCCATTTCATGAAATACTCTTATAAGGTTATCCAAATCTGGGATTTTTATAGTAAGATGTAATTGTATGTACTATTTTTATTTGCCCATTTCATGAAATACTCTTAAAATTGGGTTCAGTTGATTAGCAATCGTCAAATAGTCTTTAAAGTCGGCACTATTACAATTTTGCCTGTTTTTTTTTACTAAATCCCTTATTAGATTGATTGATTTTGAAAATGTTCCATCCCGTTGTGTAATTCACGTTTTTCATGGCATGTTTGTTTGGGTGGTCCTTCGTATNTTTTGCCTGTTTTGTTTTACTAAATCCCTTATTAGATTAATTGATTTTGAAAATGTTTCATCCCGTTGTGTAATTCACGCTTTTCATGGCATGTTTGTTTGGGTGGTCCTTCGTATTAAATTAGGTGGAAAGCTCTCTCGTCTCTCTTGTCATTCTCAATTGTCATCTTCTCTATTTCTCCGCCACACTGTTCAGCACCCTCCTCAGCCTTCCACGTTATACAGGGTGCTTACTACACACTCTTTCTCGCTGCTTTTCACCCACAGCGACACTTATTGATATGACTTTCACCGGTACGCTAAAGTCGGATCACCTTGTGCTTGAGACCAGTTTAGTGGAATATACTTTCACCCTCGCAAAAAACAAAGTGGAGGAAAGGGTTAGAAAGTTTTCTCTAATCATCTAATCGTCCTCTTCTTGTCCTTTTATGTCACTAATCTTCTTTTGATTAATCTTTTTACCAGTTTCACCCCTGACGCTTCTAATTGAAACATTTTAACACACACAATCAGAATCCAACCGATCTCAACCAACTCACTTACGTCATGTAAGTGAAAATAGCAATTGATGGCTTCGAAATTGAGTCGGACATCAAAGGATGAATAATTTTATTTTGAGAAAACTTAGTACATTTATTCTTCCCGCGATTTATATGTTATTAATTATTTAACTCCCATAAAAATTAGAGACGGGACACCAGCGGACCAGACTAGTGATTACTGACGATTCATACTACTACCCAGGAGGCAACTTTACTAAAAGCTCTGAATTTTTTTGCTTTGTTCATTGTACTTTTTCTATTTTCGTTCTCCCAAGCATTTGACCTGAGCTAAACAAATATAGAAAACTTTGAAGTATTTTACACGTGACGGTCATTATGAGCTTTATTTTTCCAGTAAAATTTCTCATTGACTATTGATGTTATTTTATACATCTTCTAGAAAGCGACAAACTGGAATTGAGGCGAGAGCATAGAGTTTGTTAACAGTTGTGTTATTTTGTACTTGTTGTATGAGTTCTTTGTTTTTGTTGATTATAAATTCTGTAGGGATGGGATGGGGGACTATTTTATTTTGTAGTCCTGTGCTGTGCGTGTAAAACGGTTTGATTTACAGATGCCTCGTGGTGTGTAAATTCTAAGTTTAACCGGAACATGAAGATGAAACAATTAGAGTGGGAGACTGGAAGAGGTTATGCCTGGCAGTGAAAGTAGTGGAGAAAGGCGTTGTGTAGTTGCAGAAACTACAAACTAAGGAGATTTAGGTTGGCCCTCTTCTCATGAATTATAAATTTCTGCCTTTTATTCTTCTCTAATATTTTTTTTAATCAAGTCCTTCCACTCTCCATTTACTTTCTAAACTTCACTTCTAAACCTTAAGTTTTTGAACAACGAGAAAATTTGTTTAGTCCTTAAATTTCTCTCTCTCTCTCTCTCTCTCTTTCTCTCTCGTCTTGTTTTTACTTTTGAGTGTGGAAGAGAGGAAAGGAGCCTAATTTGTCGACAGGGAGAAAATTGGAAATAAAGGGAGGTTTAATTTAGGAACTGGAGCCGCTATACTTTTAGTATATGATCTTACTCCAGGCTCCTAGAATAAAAGGACTCCAAATTTCCAAATTTTGTTCGTCTCTGACTTGGAGTAGTGAGTTCATTTGTTTCTCTCCACGCGCTTATTAAAGATTTTAATAGGATGACACATGAAGAGGAGGCGACTCCATCTTTGAAGCCATGTTTTAGTAGAAGGGTGATGATGAGAAATTTAGATATCTGAGAATCTGGAGATTCTGAATTTTGGACTTGGGCTGAAGGCTCATATCTGACGACTGACGAAGTCTCCAAGGAGACGTCCGCTGAAAGTGAGAGTGAAAGTCCCAGGCTCTGCCCTTGCGTTAATTACAAGAGTCTTCTCTCTCTATTGATTTTAGAAGAGGGTTCATTAGGAGGAAGGGATTCAGAAGTGCTTGTGGGAAATCTCTTCAGATGGGCAACAAGAAGGCCAGAGCAAAGCGCTGAAACGCTGCTACTTCACCTAATGCTAAAAGTGAAAAGAGAATCTCCAACAGAATTTTTCCCTTACGCTTGCTGAATGAGTGAGGACGAGTGAACGATATCCAAAGGGAGTCATTCATTTTCAAATTTTCAAACTTATTTCAACTAATAATAAAGTTCTGGATGCTTTTGGAACATGGAATATGAAAAGTATGAATTCATTCTGAGCTCAATTCTCCCTCCTTTTTCCTAATACATTTTCATTTGCTCAGTCAAGCCTTAAGCTCTCTTGGGAAAATGAAAATCCAAACTGTCCAACTGGACTTAACTTGTTTAAGAATTCGAGAATTCTTACATTTAAAACTATAAAAATTAACGAGATGGAAAGTAGTCAAATAAGCAAGCGATCACACTGAACAATTTTGTATGAAGACGTTGCATGCAAAATTGAATTTTTCGCTTTCCCAAAATAATAAGAAAACGGCAAAATCAACATTCTTTATTAACACTGAGTTTGCGGAAGTTTAGTCTTTATCGAAACACATTGTTCTGCCCTTCCGCGCTATAAATTTCAAACGGGTGGACTTTTTTAATTTGCTTGCAAATGAGCGTTGGGGTCAACAGTGAGGCCAAGTTCGAAGACAGGCGCTAAGGGCCTACCCATTCACGGGCTTCCCACATGGTCTCTTCCAAGGGTTTACAATTTTTGAAATCGTTTATGGGATCGTCTATTAGGAGTCATAATAAGAAAACGGCAAAATCAACATTCTTTTTTAACACTGAGTTTGCGGAAGTTTAGTCTTTACCGAAACACATTGTTCTGCCCATCCGCGCTATAAATTTCAAACGGGTGGACTTTTTTTAATTTGTTTGCAAATGAGCGTTGGGGTCAACAGTGAGGCCAAGTTCGAAGACAGGCGCTAAGGGCCTACCCATTCACGGGCTTCCCACATGGTCTCTTCCAAGGATTTACAATTTTTGAAATCGTTTATGGGATCGTCCATTAGGAGTCATCATTGAGGACTAATTCGAAGGACTTCGGAAATTCATTTTATGACGTATTAGTCAAAATTGAACATGCTCTTTATGGTTGTCCCCCAAAGGTGACCCCTACAGAATCTTCGCAGCATCTAATGGTTTGAATATATTGTACCTCACTCTTCGTTACGTGTGTTTGCAACGGTTGATTTTGACTCTTTATTATTTGAAGAACTGTTTATTTCTAAAAAATGTTTTGCTTCGAGTATGTACTTGTTGATTTCTCGCATTTCTAACGAGAACTACCCATGGACAGACACCCCTGGAGTTTTGCAATTTGAAGAGTGAAAAGTAAACGGTGAGGAATGGTAAAATCGAACCCTGGAATTATTGTCTCGGGTAATGAAAGAATGTGTGTAATTGGAAGTTTGCGGGAAAGTTAATTATCGCTTTATTCGACCTGAGCCAGTTTTATATTTCGGAGGCAGGTTCTCTTCTACCCAAGTGGGTTATAGCTTATTGGCACCTTTGGGGTAGTGCATAAGATTGAATTTTGAGCCATAACCAATTTTTCTTCCTTCTGCTACGTAACCTCTGAAGAAGGGCGTACGGAACCGTGACTGCCGCGGTTGCCGCCACAGTTGGAGGATTGATGACCATTCAGGGAAATTACAACGGAGACCTAAACTGATAGGGATGGACATGGACAGACATATATCGTCTGCCACATGGAACTTTAGCAAAGGGATCCACACTAACTTCTTTTCCCCTAACTTTCACTTTCACTCCCTTCGAATTATTATCTATCTCCTGCGAATCTATGCTTTATGGCTCTGGCACACACAATCAAAAGGTATGCCACACAAATCTCCATTTGCCTCCTTCAGCCCACGATCAATACTTTCTCCTTTTCTCCAAAACATCATTTCCTCACACTTTTTTAACGTGAGAAAGTAGCCTCATCCTCCGACAGCAAACTTAGGCCTGGAGAAAGCATACGCTCCTTCTTTGGTCCTATGAAAAAAAAAACGAATCTTGTTTGTAATTCCGGTCGTCGCTTCCACCCTCCACCAGAAAAAAAAAGGAGATGACGAACCCCCTTTGTCATCCCGCCGTGCTTTTTTTTTTCGATGTCCACAGAGAAATCGTCTTAAATATTTCAGGAAACAATTGAAAAGGAAGAGCAAGGCGAGGAACACTAATTTGTTGTTTCTCGTTCGTAGCAATGCGTCGTCCGTCTCCTTAACCTTATTAGCCCCTGCTCCTATTTTCACATCTTTGTTCTATGAATAATATTTCCCAAGGGAGGGGCGAGGAAAGGGGACTAATTAACCCTTTAAGCCTTACGCAGCATCCAGAGTTAATTCCAATAGTACGATCATAGGAGGATTGTGCTGGACTTGAATGGAAAAGAGCATCGTTACCTCCAGTAACTAGTCACGTCCTGAGTTAACTAACCAAGCAATAGGTTTTTCAAATTGGAATTCAGTCAACCGGCAAAGGGGCCTTATTCCTGGGGGCCTTTGCCTTATTCTATTGCGTATTGGGATCCTTTACAAGGAGTTACAGCATTAGTAAAGATCTTATAGACCACGGAAAAAAGGAAAGGGACTTTGGATCATAATAATATTTTGACTCATTCCTTGATTTATTACCTATCTTTTCTTCATCTCGTTCTTTAATGCTATTATGTACTCCGAACTTGGGTTACTGAAATTCTGATGGTCAAATGTTCTCGGCGTCCCATCACAATTTTCTTTCACTCGTATGGCGTGGCGCAATAGATGATCCCCGCTTCATCTCTGGCAAAAGAAGCATTTTAAGAAAGATACTTGTTTTAGTGGATTCCGATCGTAATGAAGGCTTAGATCAAGATTTTATTTTCACTTGCCTACGTTGTGTGGCCCAGGATGTACAAAAGCTAACCCCTTTTCTACCCAGGAATTGCATCATCTCCTGGGTGGGCATTCAGTATCTTGGAATAAAGAGTTATTACCAGGAATAAGTCCTTATCCCACTCTATTCCCGATTTAGCGTATTCAGTAAGAGGTTTTTGGAGTTAGGAGTTAGGTTATTCCGGGAATAAAGTTGGAATCGATTCAGTAATCTAGAGAATAAGGGGTGGATTAAATTTTTATTCCTGGAATAGGGTGGAATAACTATTCCGGGATTAGGAGAAAGTTATTCCAATAGTTACTGAATGTCCACCCTGGTCACAATCATTCGAGACAATGCGAGTTAATGCCGCAAGTCAATCTCCTCAGAAACCCTTTTCTCTTCGAATTAATTAACCGATACGCACTGCTTCACACATTGAACCAACTGGGCGCAAATATTCTATACTAGAGGAAGTATTTCATTTTCTGAGGTTGCGCTATTTTTTTTAAAACAGTTGGCCAGAAGCGAATACAAGTAACAAAAACCATTTTGGTAATTCCTCCTGATGCATTGCGTATTTGTTGAAAGTGTTGTATACTCTTCGAGGAATGGCATGTGCAACTGCTTGGCAAGTGAGTTAGAGATGGTGGGCTCCTGAGGCTTCTGATGCTGTTTTTGGAAGGTCTTCGTTTACAGAACCCCCACTTAACCTTGTCGGATTCCTTCTTTAGATTCTTTCCCATTCTGTCTTGTAAGTAGCATTCCATTGTAAATAGGCATGAAATCTTAGTGCTAAATCCAAAACACTTGAAAATGTCAGCGAAGAGGGTTGAGGTTGTGTTCCTGTGGGATTTGGTGGCAATGTTACAATGTGTAAATACTAAACAGTTTTCTGCCTGACTTTAAGTCAGACCAGGGATGCAGTTCCTTACTTTCAAAGCTTACGTTTCAGAATCTTGAGCGCTGAACATAGAGGAATACGTAATTTGGTGGCAGGAAGAAGGGAGTCGATGGGGATAGATTTCTGTGGTGGTTTTGTGATTTGGTAAGTGGTAAAATCCCAAAGTGTCAAAACGGGTCGTAAAGGCTCTTCCAAAAGATTCTATCTTTGGAGAGAAAATGGGGTGAATGAATACGGAATGGTTCAGAACGTGAGTAGAAGGAAAGTTATTTGAAACCTTAAAAAATGCACCCGAATCAACCTCGCTCCGGGATGAAGTTTCTGATTTTCATTGGCCGCAAATCACCAGATTTTCTCAAATTAATTTTTCTCCCTTATGCGAAATTTAGCCCTAAACTTTTGTGACTGGGAATGAGCTTTACCTGTATAGGATTCTACCTTATTTACCAGTATTTCTGAACCACATTGTACGATATGTAGAGCGTTACAGAAACTCCCAAGTTCAAAACCGTATTCATGATTGACGTGTGGTTGAAGACAGAAGACAGTCTCTGGGCGGATGTCACAGATTCCATGGTAACTTGTGCCTGTCGTTCGTGATTTCGCATACGCTAAAAGTTCTTCTGAAGATGTATGGAAGGAAGTGAAAAGAGAACTAAACGATACGGCACTGTTCGATGCTTTACCTCTTTTGAGCGTGATGTACTGAATGGCTGAAAAATTCAGTGCTCTTCTGTTTTACTTGACTTGAGGCCGTGCGCTGGAGGAGAGCTAGAAAGGAGAGAGAGAGGGATTGATACTGGGAATCCATCCAATTGGGATAACGTTTTCTATTGCCTATGCATGTATGCAGATTGGAATGGACACTTTATGCGGAGTCAGTCAGTCATTCCAGAACTCTTTTACAGGATGATACTCCACTTGTATCCTGCCTGAGTCATGAGACTGACATTTTGGTGGTATGGTTTTTGGAAGAACCAATGTTTGATTTAGAGTTCCTCCATTTCAAGCCTCATCATCTTGAATTTCACGAACAGAAAAGAAAGGTAGAGTGAGAAACGTTCAAGTGAAGCTTTTTTGTGCTTTTTGAATTGAAATTAAGAGAAAGTAAAAAGTTAAGACATTCCTAACTGAAGGGTCCGAGTGAGTGTCCCAGAGTGTCAATGGGCATGACTCTTATAATCGTGGTTCCCTTTGTAATGGACTCTTTCAAATGCCCTGCCTACACTCTCAGGAGGTACCACTTTATGAGGGCTTGAAATGTCAAGGGGATGAAATGAGATAATGGGTGGATGATATTAAAAAGAATGGTGTAAGTGTCTGGAATCTTGAAGCCCTTGCCAAGGAGTTGAGGCCCCTTAGCCACATCCGTCATATCCCCTGTGCGGATGTCCTCAACCATTGTACGCGTATTTGGGTTTCAATTGGAATTGAAACTGCAAAGCGTGTACGGAGTACTGAAATAAAAAATGAGGATAAGAGTAGGGTAGCGGGTATCCCTGGATGTGAAGATGAGGATTTACACTCTTTCCCTAAGCGTACTTGTATATTGCTGGACTCATGCTGGATGATGAGCTCAAGATTTTTTTTTCTGAGAACGAGGGACACGTTATTGAGTAGTTAAGGTGGACAGAGTGTCAAGTCACTTCTGGGGCTCAATTTAAGAGCATTGTTGACGGCTACTTTTGTCACGAGAGGAGGAGCAGGTGTCGTGTGAGGAATGACGCTGCATTTCGTAACTTACCACAAATAATACTAGGCTTATGGATTGTCGATCCAGAAAAAGAAATGGAGAAACTTTAGAGTTGTATCCGTAGGAGACAATGCCTCCAATTCTGATAGATCTTTCTGGAGACAATGGGTTCTTTTGAGTCGTTCAAAAAGAAATAAGGCTCATCATAAGAATACCGGACGCTCTAGACGAGTCATTGTAGGACAAAAGGCCGAAAAGGAGTTTTTATGTGCCGAGTTGACATGGGGGGTTGGTAGTCCAGCGCACAATTTCTCAACCGCTGAAATATGCATTACAGGCTGTAAAATGTGCTCCGCACTTTTCCCATCAATTTCCCTAAAAAGGGTAATTTGAATAAAGAGTTTTCTCCACTACTTTCTCTATGTCTTGTGATGTGGTAAATGGGTGTCGAGGGAGTACGTAGCACTAACTTTCTTCCTTCTTCTGGTCAACTCATCGACAAATGGGCTTTGGAGGTTTGGAATAATGGCCAGGAGCATAATAGGAAGCCAAGTTTTATGCCATTGCAAAACAGTAGTAGTTCAGTGTATTCGGCATTATTAGGCAAGTAGATAAATCTTAGGGAAAGGACAGGCATTTAGGAAAAAACGGATGAACGGACGACGAACCAACGGGGAAAAGTCAAAGGATTCGTTTTCTTTTCCTGGAGGCACTCAGAGAGAAAAAATGGGCGTAAAAGCAATTTATTCAAACTGAAATAACCCTCATCTGCGCGTACACGTTACTCTTCGGATATCTTCGCATAAATGAAGGTCAATGCCCTCCAAGCGTCTCATCAGTGACTTCGAAAGTGCAGTGTTTTACAAGACTAGTAAACGAAGTATTGTATGCAGCAATGCAGTGATATTTCTTTGATATTTTCACCTACAAATTACAATACACTTAAATGTCATTTTTTGTCATCAAGGCCCAATAACGGTACACTTCAATGAAATGCTTCAGTTAGACTGCTCTCAACAAAAATCCAAGAATTCATCAAGGCCCAATAACGGTACACTTCAATGAAATGGTTGAGTTAGACTGCTCTCAACAAAAATCCAAGAAACGGTTGGAGTTCACCGTACCTATGTGTAAATTAAAACTCTGGGAAATGAGAATCTGGATGCTTGATTCCTTTATGTAATAATATGGGAAAACAGCCTGACCCACGACTATTTATGACCAATAATAAACATTCCGAGGTGCCACCCGTTTATTTTATTTTTTGTGAAGATGAAACGAGGGATGATAAAGTAGCATTTAGTGGGCTCTTTGGTTTTGATGTGATGTATGAAGTATTAGTTTATTTTATTTTTTGTGAAGATGAAACGAGGGATGATAAAGTAGCATTTAGTGGGCTCTTTGGTTTTGATGTGATGTATGAAGTATGATCTATTATGGACAAAATTATGTATGCATCCACATGGTCCAAGACGTTTCATTGAATTTATTCACTACTATGAGCTGGGTATAACTTCTCGCAAGGAGGCTTTGTTCTTGGCGGGGGGTATTTTGTAGAACTTAAATGCACTCTAATGCTTCTTCCTTTTGTTACTCAACACTAATGAAATTAAAATGGACAGAATAATGACTGAGTCTTACAATGTTTTTAATTACAGAAACTCCGTTGCTCGGCTTCTGGATGCGATTGTACAAATTTTGTAGCAGCCAAAGAGAGACTTCGCACTTGTGACGGATGCTCCCACTCCTGGATTACTCATCGTGAGTTCATTTTTTTTTTGAAATTTTAAGCCAAAACTTGAATGCAGTACTAATCAAACTTCTAAACAAACATATTTAAGTTTTTTATCCCGAGTCAGGCCTTATTAACTGAATAAGAGCTTGAAAATTTCGGATTTTCCGATTTTCTCCAGAAAATCCGAAGATCCAGATTCCATTAGTTTTAAGTCGTAAAACTGATTATCACATCTAGAATTCTGACATGAAAAAATAAACATAGCCTTATTTCAATTAACAGTAGAAAATTTCTTTAAAAAAGGAATTAATTCCTCACAAATTTTAACTGTAACACTCAATTTTGAATTTAAAAAAGCTAGAGGTAAAACCAATTATCATAATAATTCGATTATTTCATCTTGTAATTCAAAGTCAAACACTTCAGAAAGCAAGTGGTTTAGTTAAATCCCGCTAATTTCTTACTTGATGTGGATTCTAATTCTAAAGCCCATGAATATTAAATAGAAAAACCGCCGTGAAGCGCGCTATATGCACGCTAGCCACAACAAGTCATCATTTGACAAAATCCGACAACCCATGCAAACTTTTACATGGATCTGAGGACACCATCTTTTCTTATGGGAGTTCCTGTGTTTAGGTTAGGTTTTCGACTCTGAATTCCGTTTTTGATGCATAACGTAAAAAAGGTGGAGATGAAATAGTTTTAATTACTTTCCACTGGTGTTGGTCAGAGTAATTAACCTCTGGTAGTGTTTCAAAGTCATTGCCTCTGAATAACCTTCTTCATTCGTTTGGGACAAATTACATATGAGCAGGCCATCATTTGTGTCTGTTGTTTAGAGAACAATTAAGGAAACAAGTCCAAGTCCACAAAAGTAAGGTAGAGATTTTGCGATTATTTTACGCAATGCCACTTGATACGAGAGAGCATTATCAGAAGGCGTTAATCTTTACACTCCTGTAAGATGTCCTCTGACCCGTACACTAATTAGTGTGCCCAAGGACTCGCATCCAAATCCTTCATAACCGCAATGGTCGTCCTCACAGTACCAGAACATGAATTTATGAGGACAAGTTCCTTCTGTCTTAAGTGGCAAATCCTTAAACCTATCCTTAACATGACATTTTCTAGTTTTCAGACTTTTGCACACATGAGGGAATCCCAACCAACTGGTAACATACAAATAAGACATCATCCCGCATTGGTTTGCCACGGCGTGCTGGGTCTGATGGTTGAGAGGTCACAACCACGGTCCCAATTCTCTTAACTTGTGATGTCGAAGGAAATAGTGATAATTATAATGTTAATTCCAAGGTTCGCTGACTAGAATTAGACTGTATTCGCAGGCAGGACGCGCTTGCTTGCTCTGACAAACAACTGAAAAAAGATCAGAGCGCTTGGGTATTCCAAGCGGAAGGGAACATTCTCACATTTACATTTTAAACGCTAACGTTAAATTGACGAAATTCAACTTTGAGGGCCACGCTTGTTTGTTTCCAATAATTTACTCTACTCTCTGGGTTTACTAACAGTCTAACCAAACCTAATTCCAGGCCCAATTAATTCCATCCAATTCTACTGCATAGCACGTTTCGTGAACCACCCTTAGTGGCGAAATATGGATACCACTTTAACATTGCAAATGTGTGCAAAAACATTTTTATTTTGTGTTTTAATTAATTTTCGAAGATTGCGGAAATGGTCAATTCTTTCTTTGCATGATAGTCAACGCAATAGTTTTATATTTATGGGAATTGCCATTACAATGTTCGTAACCTTGGGCTAGATGTCATTTGACCACATCGCAAGTTTAGGTACGACAGGCCAAAGCCGGGTTGTTGAAAACATTATGGAACGGAGATCACGTTTTTATTGAGGCTTGCCTTTGTTAGCATTTGAAGCTGTTAGCATCATAGGTTGAAAAAACGTTATCTCCTAGGCGGGCCTGAGCGCCGTTGAGAAAGAATGCCTGGTAGCTGTGAAAAGGAGTCAAAATGTTTGAGAGTAATTCACACGTCTGAACATTGAGGAACAGTGAAGGGAAAGATCTTTCTTTTGTCGGATCATTGTTGAACTTAGGAAGAGCAACTCAGCAGCTACGCTTTTTACAAAGACGAGGACCATAATGGACATAGCCCAATCCAAATTTAAAAAGAGGAACTCTCTCTCTCTCTCTCTTTTCTGAACAATGTTCAAATAGAAATAATTTGATTTTTATTGTATCCAGAGACGTTGGTTGGTAGAGAAGATGCGAGTAGATTAGAGAAGTGGTAAATAAGGGTTCAGACAAGATGTGAGGAAGGAAGGGTTCGAAGAAGTCAGTGAGAGGACTAAAGTGCTCCTCTCAGATTTTTCGTCATGGATTCTGTTGGATTGAAATTGGAAGCAGTGACAGAAGGAAGCAACCCGATCCAAGATGACGGACAGACGACGACTGTCTCTGATGCCCACTTAGACGTGTCTTATCCCAGCATCATCTCCTGAAGACTATCTCAGAGATGCTGTAGGGGGAAGGTGGATGACATGACAGCTTTTTAGCTAACTTTGGTTTAATATTTAAAGATAAGAATGAGAGAGTTAAAAAATTGAAGGATGGGTCCACTCCCGAAGGATAGAAAACCTCTTCCCAGTGTCATTCATCTCCAAAGAAAGCAAGCAAAAATGACATGGCATTTTATTCAAACAATTTAACTGGATGGACATGACATGACTCGAGTCATGTCTCTCACTCTTTCCCAGTCTCAATGCTAATTTTAAATCAAACTTACAAGTTGTAGACACTCGCCGTTTGGCATCTAACTTCTCTTAAAATGAGTACATGAGCCAACAAATAATAAAATTATAGCTTTGCGTTTGGAAAATCTTCCAACATCAGGATTTAAGCAGTGCACAATTCACTGATTTCGGGAAATTCTCATCGCATTTGGAATTTCATCCCCCCTACATTTGTTCAATGTAATGTTCTAATACATTAGCACTAGAAAACTCCAGTTTAATTTCTTAATTTACATTTTGGTTATTGTACATAATTTAAAAATCGATCCAAAAAAAATTTGAAGTAAAATTCCCTAAGGATTTCGGGGAAAGAGAAAGAGAAGAGTGAAGTTGCAGCGGGGCGGCCCAACAGAATTTTCTCTTTCCATTTCTCTACACCAACATCCTTATGGAATCAACGTGATGAAACTTTTTTAAATGACAAAATAAATTTGAATTTAATTTAAATTTTCGAAATAAATTTGCAAAAATAGAAAGTATGAAATTTCGATTGCTAAATTTCAGCGAAAGAATTATGAGTACTTGAACAGCTAAGGAAGATATTCAAACCTATTTTCTCCTAGTTTTTAGTTTTATACAATCGAATAATTATTAATGAAATGGATGGAAATGGTTTCAGTTTTTAGCAAAATAGATTAAAAAAAATTCAAATTGGTTAACTCAGATGTCGAGACACGCCCCTCTTCTAGTTTTTCTTAGAAACATTATTCCCTGTGCTAAGGTTACAACTAATGTGAATTGTGAACCAATTTAAGCGACTTCCATCCTACACTCCGAGTTCAATTAAAATGGAAAACGAGGGTTGAATTTATAAGTAGGATGAAAACTAAACAATTAACTATGCTTTTACAAGGAATTCTTTTACTTTCTTTTTGTCCACTAACACCGCCCTGTACAACTTTTTTGATAAACTTTTGCATCCAACAAATCTTCACAGCCAAGAGGAATATCGTCGTCAATCCTCATTTTCTTAGTCATTTATTTTTTGCGTTCAAACAACTTTTCAAAAAGTCAGTTTTATTCTTCATCCGGTAACTCTATTTTTTACCATCTGATGCGACGACGGTAGAATGAGCATTATTTCCACAGTCTAATAATTTAAAAAGAGAATGATGGGCTCTCATTTTATGAGAAATGTTTGTGCTCGAATCCAGAACGGAACCTGATTTTTGAGAAGCTTTCTTTGCTTGTGCTTCGAACTACAATTAGGCTTCCACAAAGACATAATTTATTGTTGCCTTGTTGGATGATGGGAGATAACAATGAGAGTAATAGGATCACAAGAGCCAAAGCAAAGTTTTGTGGTTGAGGTTCACATCCTTGATCCGCTTCTTCGTCTTCAAACGATTCTTCTTCCACTTAACTTCCATTTCCAATCTTCCATTCTCTTTTTTTTTCTTATTTGCAGTCAAGAATGTCCATTGCCCTTCGCTTTGCTTCTCTTCAGCCATCGATTCTATATACTGGCTGTAACTTCAGAAACATGTACCACAGCAAAAGTTATTTACTCTAGGATATTGGAAGAAAAGACGCTGATCACTCAGATCTTAGGAAAAAGATTCTCTAGTGGTGCAAAAGACGCTGATCGCGGAGACGCTAGTGCTGGCTGGATCGGTCCTTTTTAAAAGGAACTCAACTTGACACGTAGTTTGTTCTTGTCAGGATCTCAGTGTCAGGGTGGAAGAGTGGGAGTGGATCCAGCCACTCTTTTATCAGCACATAATTGACAGAGGAAGGCAAGCTGGGAATTGATTTCCAAGGAAATTAGACTCTCTTCCAACCAAGCTTAGCAAGAAAGAGTGGTGGGAGATCCATCAATTATGGCAGAAGGACTTTGAAAATTCCTTCTCATTCTGTCTCTCGAAAAAAACTCAGCCAATCGCTTTCTCTTCCAGATTAGAATTAGAACGGAAGTAGAAGCGATTAATAATGGGAATTTTTTTCTTGTTGGACAGCTAAGACATACCAAAGAAAGACGCAAATCTTGCGTGGCAACGTTAGTTTTGGTTTTCAGCCTATGCCAAATTCTTCGTCCGATTTCACTGTGTAATGATAGCTAATCAACTAAAATAATTGACAAGGTAGAAATATTTCTAAAGAATTTTAACAGTTACCTAAACCAAGTCTGTATGTGCAGCGTGGCGCCCAGTTTTCCCAATTTCCGGATGAATTTTGAGATATTTGAATTTTTCGAATAAAGACGTTATCGAATTTCGAAAGCATGCTTCTTTTGTGCTCCATTTGAAAATGGGTCCCTCGTCATCGTGTGCAAGGGAGCAGAATGGAAGTGAATGCGACGTTGTCCTCGTAGAATGTGTTGAAAGAGGAGAGGTACTGGGATCCCTTCCATTGTTAAAAAGTCCCCTTAGCTTAAGTAACGTCGTTGTTTGAAACGCTGGACCCTTTGGAGAGGGGTCCCTTCGAGGTAGTATAAAAGTAAATCTCTGAATAAATAGGCTTTTAGAAAGATCAGACCGTGGAAGTACCCCTTGGTTGGATCCTTTCAAAAAGGGAATAAGTAATGGTAGAATGGAATTGATGCCCCCTGTGTCTTTCTTTTGTGTCTCTCCGAAGGGAGACATTTCAGCCGTGGTAGGGGAGGGTGACAAAGCCTATCAGCGTCTACTCGAATCGAGTAGGAGCTAGAAGGGGACGGACTAATGTACTGATTATAGACCGGAAAAAGAATTCTGTCACGTCGTCGTCGTCGTCGTCGTTGCTGTGACCAAGGAAAGGGAAAGGAGGTAGTCCCCAACTCGAGAGATGGTCCTCCCATTTTTCCATGTGACAGGCGACTAATGCTGAGGACACAAAAGTGGGATGGGTGACGATTCTGGAAACCATTTGCCATGTGCTAAACTTACAACCTGTCCTGTTTCCTTTCGGCAAAAGTACATCCCACGACTAAAAAGGCGACAACCGTGACATCACTTTTTTAATTTGGTTGACAATTGGTCACATTTTTAAATTGATCGCAATTTTCATCATCCAACGGTTCCCAAATTGATGATAAATAATCTGCACTGAGAAAAGCAATAAAGGTGACACGCCCATCCTGCTTAGGCTAGAGATAACCTCGGTTGTATAAATTTCGAGACCTTAGACAAGGGAGAAAGCCTTTCGTATTCGCGCAACTGAAATCCAAGGATTTGCAGAGGACGACTCTTTCCAAAGTCTCTCTATCGATCCGCAGTTCTTTCGCAAAAGGGAAAATGGCTGCGGTAGCTCTTGTAGTCACTTCCACGGTGCAGAAACTCAGAAAGTTTCTGGAGACCTTTTGGTCTTTTAGAACATAACGTGGGAGTGAAAGCTGTAGGTACCTTAGAAGGTTCCACGTTTAAAGAGGGAGGACAGAAATATTTGGTCATCCAAGCTTCCCGGGAAAGGAGATTCGTGGGCCTTTAAACAGGACACCACCAATATCATCCCATTCTAGGTTTTCCGTCCCCCCTTTCTAGTTAATGCTTCAAAAATTTTGAACAAAAAAGTTTAATAAATGAAAAACGGCTGAATAGTTATTTATTCTCTTGTTCCATGGATCTGTTCCAATGGATCATCTTCTTCTGTCACGGCTGCAACTTGTTTATTATTATTGCTTTTTAGGACAGAAGAGAAGGCTCAAGGGTCCCTATTGAAACTTTTTTTTTAATTTCCACGTCCTTCCTCTTATTTGCTCTTTGTTCATCCTAAACCAGCTACTTTGTTCTGGAAGGAAATCAAGGGCTTAAGTGGAAAGGGGACTTGGGCAAATATTACATAAATCTCTGTCTTCCAATTGGTTCAAATCCGAAATTACGTTGAGGCTATTCTAGGGCAACAGTTTGAAACCTTTATACTTAGCTTGACCTGAAAGTTCAACAGCCCACTGTAGTTCCATTTGTAAATTTTCAGATTCAATTTTTCCAAAAAATCACGTCTGCTGCTTGATTTCATGTCACGTCAATGTGGGTGCAAATTGTTAGAGCCAACAAAAAACACTAGCAAAACGAATTAAAAAAAATTGCCAAGAGTTTAATGTCGCGGTCTGCGGAAGACATTTTGTAGCTGTCTTATCCATTCCGTAGATGGTTGAATCCAAATTGTTTCAACCCCAAATATTTCAATCTGACAAGTTCAATCTTGAGTTGGTTGTAGAAACAACAAAATCGAGAGGCGAGGTCAAGGAGAAAAACGGGCTAGGAATCCAAGGGATGACTTTGAGCAATGTCATGTTTTTATCCAATCAACCCTTGTTTCTATCCATGTGATTCGTGCCACGATGTCTGTTGAATCAATAATACCAAAAATAATAGAAAGTCATGATGCCCCATGGAACACAAGATGACTAGCTGGCCGTGTAATATTTGGAAGTATTTGAGTCATAAGTGTCAGTTGGACAATTTGAAACAAGGAAGAAAGAAGACGACGACCTGTCAACCCTATTCATTTTCCATTGTCTTAGTTTTACCCCGTGGGGCATTTTTCATTTACTTGTTTTTCTTGCACACGAGAGGCAAATCAGGGCACAACAATAGATCCTTTAGTGCACGCCTTGAAAACTTCAAGTTCTTGAGGCTGATCTTAATTGAAATTTAAATCTGGTTTGTTACACTTTTTATCCGGTATCATAAAAATGTTGCTCTCAGAATTACAAAGTCGAAGAAAACAAGGTGTGTGGACAATTTATGGCTCCTACTCTGAAATTATTCCTGTCAGCATTTTCATAAAAACTTGGGGCTGAACAATAGAAATTGAATGTTAAACAATAACGTGAAAACGATAACGAAACTTGATTGTTATGAGGTTGCATCATTATATTCACCGGTGAAAAAAATCAACATCTTCGCACTAAAACCCATGTTAACTTCGCCGATGAATGCAAACCAAATTTGTCAAATACAAATTACCAATTCTGAGTTGACGAATGCGTCGATTGAAGTAAAGTTCTCATCTGGTTTGGTTTTTACAGATTTGTTGTTTTCACGTTTGGAATTACATTTTGGTTGATTATATTTTAAGTTGTGTGAAAGAAGTTATAGCCGAATTTTGTTTTTCAGTTGAATGTGAGAAAGATGAATGACGATGACACGGTGACATTAAGTATGGCATGAAAGCGATAGTTATGTGAATTTCCACTTTTATGACATGCGGTCACTTGAAATAATGATTTTTAGTTGGAAAGGTGAACAAACGACTTTTTTTTTGTATGGAAGTCAGCTTCGAACCCCATCATCTCTTTGTAAGGCTTCAATCTTCAAGAATTTAGCCGCATCTTTTGTTTTTCTTCTCAAAGTAAAGGAATTCTTAAGGCAGTCGGCGTCAAACCAAGTTTTGTTGAATTTTTTCTTTTGACTTGGGTCGACTGGCAGAGGAACTTCATAATTTTCATTGACATGATGATAATGACACGAACACGACAGTACAATAAGTTTAAGTTTATGAACAAGAAAATGTTCATAAGATCTCTTCAAAACTAAAAAAAATTAAAAACTTGCGTACCGTTTACTTAAATTGTCAAACTATTTTCCTTTCTATTTTGCAGTGTTAATTAACAGAATGAACGTATTGTGTGAGTAACTTATGCCATTCTTTGATATTTTATTTGATGACCAAGGTTTGTCACATCGGCGAAATATTGTTTGACAAATGTTGGTAGAAATTCACCACTCTCCGGATGTCGGGTGTACTTTATATAATGTACAAGATTAAAATTTGACCCTGGGGATTTGCTATTAAGCAATTCAACACCTGAAATTTATTATATTAGTATTTTCATTTCAAATAATTTAATGATTTTCTGAAATATTGATTTATTCTCTTACAGTTTTTGAGAAGCTCCTACGAGATGGGACATTATCAGTGTTTGACGTCTGTAGCCTGGCTCTCTACGGAACGCACGCTCTCCCAATTCGCCTCAAAATTGTCATCGTAAGTCAAATCTCTTTATTCAAAATTATATCATCCAGCTGCACATAGTTTATAAATTCAAAATCCAATCAATAGTCTTTAAAGGATCTAGCTAAGCATCTGCGTCGTCTCAGCTGTCGAATCAGGAGGTGGTACAACTCCTTTTCAATTTTTTGAATCAAGACTCTGATTCGGTTGATTAGGATTTCAATGCAGATCGCTGCCTAGCCTAGGGGCCAGACTCGCTATTCGCTAATAATCTTTGAGATGATCTTACTGTAGCTTAAAATTGTCAATTAGCTTCCCCAGGATTTCCTTGTATGCTCCACATCTCCTTGTGTCTTTTCATTTGCATTCTGAAAAGGTGGGAATGCTGTCATCTTGTCTTGAGAACAACAAAAGAACGTAAGGTAGGTGTGAAGGAAGAGATTTCACCGCAGGGAGATGGGACTCACATACGATAAATCAAAGCGTGCATATATTTCATAGTAAACTTGTAGCTTCAAGATGAGGATCTTCAAGATGAAACCAATTCATAATTCTCATCTTTTCCTTTACTTATTTACTACCAGCATCACAACTTCAATTGATTGTCAAACATGCAAATTAGGCTCAAGAGTGGGTGGGACCCAATCTCGAGCAATTGTCAAACAACTACAAAATATCATTCATCAATATTTTTTTATATATCGAAAGTTTCAACTTGAGAGGCACGCCCCAAATGACCAATGGAACTAGGAACCTTTTTCATTAGGATGGGATGACCGTATACGCATACGGATGATTTCAGCTTCGCTTGCCATATTGAAAAAGTGGCTAAGGTAGGACGAGTATTCATGCCTGCTGGTGGGGTTAAAATTTGTTGCATGGAGACGCTGAAGAACTTTTTGGCGAGGACAATCTGTGAATCAGGTTTTTGCACAATTGTAATTAATTAATGGGAGTCAGAAAGAGAGTGGCCATTTTTCATACGGTCTTGTCCTCTTTGCGCATACAAATTCCAAACTGGTCCGAATTTAGTAGCTATCCTGTCAACTAAAAATATATTACTAGAATTTGGATTGTTCCTAATTACATTCATTAAAATTAATAAAAATGTAAAATACTTTCGGCAATATGCGACAATTTTTTCGACAATACGGGACGACCACGGTCGCTGAAAGTTTACCCCTCAAATCTAGCCCCTCAGACTGTAAAATTGCCGACATATGCTTACAATTTACTGGTTTAGGATTGAACCCTAAAACAGTAGTTTAGGGTCAAACGTCGGCATTGAGGGGCTAACTTTGAGGGGCCAACTTTTAGCGACCCGGTTTTTACTCCTTATAAATCTAAGAATGAGATTTTTGGACTTCCATGCAAAGAGAAATTAGAGAATTCACTCGTTACTCGGGGAAAAAGTTCTTCTGGAATCAACAAGAATAAATGAAATTTCGTACGACATTGAAGATATTCAGTAAATAGTTTTTCGACATTAATTAATTGATTCTGATCGCTTCATCGGTATTAAGTTGTTCTGAAAAATGTTAACTTAACATTTTTCAACTTAAAATATTTTTAGTTGGCTAATTGCCGATACAGTTCGATTTGGAAGCAGGTGTCAGAGATTTTTTTTAATATTAGTTTAAGTATTTGCAAACGAAGGATCAATGAAAGCATGAAGGTGATCACTAAAATAATATCCCGTATTTTTGTTTGAATTGTGAACAGACGTATTAATTTATATTTAATGGTTGTTCTCAAGTACGGAGGAAAGGTCAAATTTTATGTTAATTGAATACTTATTATGACTTTTCACACAATGGTCCCTCTGACGTAATGAATTTATGGGAATGAGCATGAGAAGTAAGCAAGGTGAGAAAATATTCATCAGAAATCATCCTCAGTGAGTTAAAAGGCTTAACTCATAAAATCAAATTACTATTTTACAAATTACATCGTTGAACAAGGTACAAAAAGTCAGTTAAACCTGTGTTGTGTGTGTTTCAAAGTTAAAACAAAACGAACTAAATCCTGTTCATACAAGGAGATCCCCTTGAATCAAGTGAACTTATTTTGTAATAAAATTTGTTTACACATGTTGTAATCTAAATTAATCAAATGAAATGGCTTATTCGAGATATCATTGACTTTTTGGGTTTCTTCCTAAGGATTCGCGTTATTCCCATGTTACTCTTCTTTTCAATACTCTTTGATTGTAAAATAAGGCATAAGCATTTGGTT
>JABASL010000140.1:0-25725 GCA_019775825.1 Neanura muscorum | reverse complement strand
CATTTTTCGATTATTCGATTTTCTTTAGAGTGAAAACGATTTTGGAGAAATAGATTTTTATTGCCTTTCAACTTTTATTTAACATTTGCCAAGCATTTATGTAGAAATTCCTAATTAAAAAGTCGCTGTTTTTTTTTGCCGAATTCATGAAAGAGTAAAACGCTTGGGAGTGGCAGTGTGTGAGAAAACAGAACTTGGGTTGTTGTTTTTCCAGTTCTTGTCGAATTCCCTCGCCCTCCCCTTCTTCAGAAAGGGAAAGTTAAAGGAAGGAAATGCAGAGGAATTTTTAGGTAGAGATAGGACCTTAATTTTTTAAAGTCCTTAAAATTAAATTAAAATTAAATATTCGGGCTATCAAAACTCCGCCTCCTACTGGTTTTGCCGTCGGATGGTAAACTACATTTCATTTTCTCAGAAACACGAGATTACACCAGAGAAAACTGATTCGTTTTTCGTTTTATTGAAACTCCCTTTGTACTTTCCCTTTTCCAATTCTGTATGGATGAACTTTCCCCTTCGTTAAAAAAGAAAGGAGAGGTAGTTCTGAATGTGTGTTCTAAGCCTCCCCTCCCGTGTTTTTGAAAAATACCCCCCTCATCTCCATGCTCAGACGCCACACTGTATCAGAAATCGGTTTTAATTCATATTCTTTCTAATTATGGAGGAGCAGAAGTCTAACACAACACAAAAATGAACTCTTCCCTCCCTACATCCACACTTTCTCTACTTTCTCCCCTAACCTAACTCCCTCTTAAAATTTCTAGCCCTGAATTCTTAAAATTTTTATCATCATCATCATCTACCACAAAACATGTTAGAGTACATATGAAGCGACAAAAAAAGTAAAAGCAAAATAACAGCGTCAGTCTAAAATCATTAAAACAACCTCATCGACGGCATCCTTATTGAGGATGTGCGAAAAGTAAAATGAATCCTACCTACTATATATTTAGCACAGCAATGCATCAACGCCGAACCATAAAATTATGAAATCATCCATTGAAATTAGAGATTCGTATGTGTTGAAGACCATGTAGCAGATTTTTTGAAATATCTAAAATTCATCAAGACTCCTTTGATTTTTTTTTGTCTTTCCTTGTGAGCAAGTTCTTAATAGAGCTTCTGATGAGTTATGGTTGTGAAATGACAATTTCTGGGGGACCACCTCCCTTTCCTTTTGTTTCTTGAAGAAAATTAATGAAGAGAAGAGATAGATTTTCTGTCTTAAGGCACTAGGACCCTGGTTCGAATCTGTTCACTGATGCAGCACGACCAGTTTTCTAAACATGTGAGTCTGAATTTCTAGTACGCTTTTAAAAAAAAAATCGGTGAAGCAATAATTTTGTCACAAGCAGAAATGAAGTTTTTCTTCACAATATTAGACAATTTTTGTGTGATATAATTATTCGAGAAGAGAAAAAAAAATTTCCGATACGAATAATTTTCTAAAGAAAAGACAAGAGTCTCAACTTTTTTTTTCCTAAAATGCCTAATGTCATTAGCAGGGATACGGAAAACAGAAAAGTGCTACTTTTTTATGCCTATAACTAACCCAAAATTAAAGAACGTTATATCATTTTAATTCAATGATTTTTTCTTTTTCTTTTCTGATAATTTCAACTGCCGGAGAGTGAGAGACGGAACCAACCCATCCATATACACTTTTCCCCTTTTGTTTTTGAGGTTTTTAATTATAGGGAACCACATAATGAGCTCTGGAAATTAAGCGAAGCTTCGCTACTCTCATTCCAATCTCAAAAATTATCCAATGGAAAAGTCTCTTCTAGCAAATATTTCCCAAGAGCCAGTTCTCTACTTATACATTTCCCTTAGGCTTTCACTTCTAATACTTTTCGAACATTCAAAGTCAAACAAAATGTCAAAAGGAAAAAAATGAAGTGGTACAACAGAATGAAAATGCTACTGCAGCACAAAACATGCTTGAAGCAGGTCTATGATTTTATAGTGCTTGCTATTTCTAAACATAATTTTTAAAATACGGAATTAAATGTCATAAAAGTTCCTTATAAGAGCTGACAACTGGGTTGTATTATGCTACTACGTATTTCCTCTGTTTGTTATTTCTCACCCTCCTTTTCTCTTTGTCGACTTCTGAATTAGAGGGTTTCATTCCATTACATTTGACACGTACACATTTTATTCATTTGATTTCCTTTATTATCCTCCCTCTGTCTCCCTCTACTGTTCCAATTTAAGGAAGGGACAGGAGAAAGTTATGGGCTTTACTACTTGAAAAGGGTTTGTCTTAATTGCACTTTCTCAACTTGTAACTTCTCGCATCGTAGAACACCTCCTGAACTTTCAAGTCCAATGAGACCTTGATTTAAACCCTTTCCATCCATCCGAGGACACAAAGGAGACAAGACAACCAACCCAAATGCAAATCACCCTCAAATGCGCTCAAATACTAACAAAATTTGCTAACAAAAAAAGAAAAAAGCACAAAGATCCCACAACTTTCCATGTTAGTCTGGCTCATTCATATTGGTCAAGAATTTTTTAAGCTATTGTCAATAAGGTCATGATGACTTCTGCTAACCCAAATAAAATTAAAAAGTCCCAAATAAAAGTTTACATTGTCTAAAATTGCCTGCAACACGATGAAAATTTCTCCTTTGAGATAGCAAAGTTTCGCAATTCCAAATGTCCTTTTTAAGGTTTCTTAAATTTTGACGGTTAGTTAGACAAGATTTTTTCTGAATATCGTTTCTTCCATAATCTACTACACAAATTTTCTTCCCTGTCTTTCCTTCTCCCTCCCATGGGATGTGGAGGGGAAAAATTTTAAATCAAAGTTAGCCGTTGACCATTCGGTAGTTTAGGGCCTGTTTTCTAGTCCAAATTTAATGTATGTACATACTACAGCTTCAGAATAAAATTCGAAATAATTTTTCTAGTGTAACTGCCTGGTTCGTAAGAATGATGAGAGTTATAAATAAAAAGGAATATTGACGAAATTAAAACAATCAGTTCCGTTGAAGTGGAAGCTCTTGAGGCTCAAGTGCTACAATTAGGAATTACAATGAGAAAGACTTTCATTTTAGACAAAATTCGTTGAACGCATTCGTGCTACAGCGTGGTTATGTAACAAATTGTTTTAAAAACGAAACAATAATTCTGATCCATATTTTTTTTAAATAATTGACGCTGCTGAGTTTAGGATTCTTTGACATCAGTTTTCGTGATCATGCTCAAAGGGAAATATTACTTTGGATTTTGTTCAAGAATCTTGTATTAACGATTTTTGTTATTCATATGGTATGTAAAGAAATGGAAAGAGAAAGTAGAAGAAAGTTTGGAGAGAGACTGGGAATTTCTCCATTTTCCATTTTCTTATCCTTCGTGCAGTTGGAAAGGAGGAAGCTCGTGTGGGATTAATTATTTTGTCAGAGATTATAATTTGAACTCTTAAGAAAAGAGGAGGTGGGGATGGGGGTATTTGGGGGTAGAGATGCTTTCTCCTTTCTCCCTTCATCCCATCTGTCTCTCCTTTTCCCTTTGTAAATATTCATGTGGGCACCACCTATGTCGACTCACACATCTACCAACTTCCAGCCTCTTTTCCTTCGTTCTAGACTTTGCTTATGGAAGAGAATGGAGAAAGTTCTGGAGACTTTCACTTCCTTTCCCTTGTTTTTTGAGCCTCTACATCTCCATCAAGGAGGCTCGACGCAGGGAGAGCCCAACACAGACATAGAAGCAGCCTCTCTTCGAATTACTTTTGCATTAATTTCTTCCACACACATTCACTCACTCACTCAGACTTTCTCCCCTCATTTCCATTTTCTTCCTTTCTGCTTTCTTTTAATTCAAAATACTACTCATCTCTCCTTAGAAGAACAACAGCAATTCTTCACTACCAACATCACTCCAAATACCATTTATATAGATAGGCAGTCTAACAATGGGAGTTAGACTTAGACACATCGGGAGTCTAACATAGCCATCCATAGACACCCTTACCTTCTCTTTTTTAAATTTTCATATTCCAAATATCGAACCAGTTCACATTGTAGGGGTACGTTTATTTTGACCCTTTCCTGCTTTTAGGGCATTTCCAGATCGAAAGATTTGTCTTTTGAGTTTAAAATTCTGAAATAGTTCTGGTAAGTTCTGAAAATTCACTTCACTGCTCTCTGGCAATGTGAAAACTGTTGGAATTTGCTGATAATCAGAGAAGATATTATTGAAAATATTTTTTCGAATGCAATGTTCCAATTTCTACCAGCAAATACATTTTTATACTCAACGCCGTTCAGTAATTTTGCGAAAAATCAGCCAATAATTTATCTGGATATTAGAAAGATCTT
The DNA here is from genome assembly GCA_019775825.1 of Neanura muscorum. NCBI lineage: Eukaryota > Metazoa > Arthropoda > Collembola > Poduromorpha > Neanuridae > Neanura > Neanura muscorum. The sequence continues at coordinate 21,394 of JABASL010000140.1, read as the reverse complement.
TACGCATAGGTTGTATCTTTGAAAAATTTAAATATGTGCATAAAACAAAACGAACTTGTTAAGGGCTGGATCTTTTTAGAACATTTTGTCTGGGATTTTGCCTGGAAATTTTATTATTTTTACAAGTTCGGTTTTATTAACTACAAAATTTGGCGAAGTTCGATGTGAGGTAAAACCTTCCTCCCCGCTTTAAGGTGTCGTTAATTTTGCAATTTTTTTAACATTACTAAGAAAAGTAATGCAAATTCTGAGATAATTTGTATTTTAAATTGCGGTGCTGATGCTGGTTAAGGTGAATGAATATGTTATAAATGACTTCCGACTTTTAGAGTTAGTTCGCGATTACTTAGGCTTGTCATACTTTATGTACGTAATACAAGTTTGAATCTTTGAATATTATAAAAAGAATTTTTAACAATAGGAAAACTGAATGTTGAAATCAGTTTGTGAGAGAGGTAATTTGTCTCCTTGAGTCAAGTAGATAGATATTTGGTATTTCATAAATAGAAATCCCAAAAATAGAAGTTAGTTCTTGTCTCTTTGTGAAGTTGGAAGTCCTTTAAGATTTGTGTGACTTTATGAAATTGTCTTGCCTATGATTTCCTATGCCTAATTTCCAATTATGCACTTCTTTAAATTTAAAAGCATTTTCCCATAAGGCTAACTATGCCTAATGAGGGAGGAGTTGACATGAGGATAAGAAAGGCCCCAGAATGGAACACAGGTGAGAAATGCTTCTGAAATATGCGAATGTCACTCGCTTTAAAAGAGTCAAAGGAAAAGTCAAGAATTATTACAAAAGGAATGTATTCTTTTTTTTTTCCATTGTACTGCTTCGAATTTTCTAGAAAATTAACACAAACATGAAAGTAAATTGCAGTAAATATAGGAAAACGAAAGAAAAACATGAAAATTGGCTACCACCACGTGAATTAATTGCCTGATCATGAAATTAAATACATTCATAGCGTGAATGCTATTTCTGACTGCTTTAACTGTATTACATGTATATTTTTTGGCCATTTGTAAATCCAAAACTCATTTTTAGAAAATGTACGCCATTAATAAATAATTAGAAATACGTTAGACATAACGTTAGAAATGCGTAGAAAAAATGCTTATTACCTTGTGGTAGAATCAAATTCCCACGGGAGTTGGGCAATAACTTTCTTCGGGACGATTAAAAATTTTCACTGATGATCTCGATCCTGTAAACGATAGCCTGAGGTCCCGAAATTCTAAAAATTGATTTGTGTATTGTTCCAAACAAGAAGTTTTTTTTTCCTTGGGGTGAATCCTTTTGTTCAAAAGCGTTTGACGCCTTAAGTGGGTGTCCCTTTCCTACTTTAGTTATTGTCGAGTGCACAGGTAAGGGATAAATGGTTTCAAGGATCTTCACCTCTACATCCGTTTACGCTAGTGTGACACGATATCTTTTTGAAATTGAGTTGATGCATTTTGAGTAAACTTGGAAGCACTTGTCTGAAGGTAATTTTGAACAAGGAGGATGAGAGATTGAAATCAGTGGAAAGAGAGTTCTGGAGATGGTGGCTATTAGAATTGGAATTGCCGTGTAATAAAAATAGGGAGTCGGGGGAACAATAATAATTCTAAAGTGAGGCCGAGTGTCTAATTCAGAATTGGTGAGTTAGATGGAAACAATTGAAATTGAAGATGCTTTTTGGAGATGGGACGAAGGCCGGGTTTTGGTAAGAAGGCGACAGAAAGAGGACAGGCCAAAAGAGACAACAGGTAAGGAAGGCTTAGAAGGAATTCTCAAATTCGTTGTAAACTTATAAAACTCACCCCCTCAGCATTCAAGTCAACATGTGCTCTAAGGAACAATTGACTTTTGACATGACTTTCGACAAGAAATCGTTACCTATGGGTCAAATCAAAAATGCCTCAAGTATTTTCTGAGTTTCCAGACTTCAAGAATTTAAAAATTGTTAAACTAAATTTTATTAACAATTTCTCTTATTAACAATGCTCTAACAGTGCTCTTCACAGTGCTCTTCACCAATTCATTTCGCAACTTCGTGGAATCACTACAGACATCCTCTGTTAAAAAATTCGCCCCGTTTTAGAAATCACGACATGCTAAAGTAAAAAAAAACATTATAATGTCCAGTAATATCTACCCTACACGATTTTTAAGTCTGACTGTTATGCTTAAGTGACGAGAAATTATTTGCTATTTTTTATAATTTTTCAACCATGTTTCAAATTTTGTCATTTTGCATTCACTTCTCGCTTAAAAGTATCTGGGCTTGAAATTGGGCTCCTACGCTTGGAAATTACAAACTTGGAGGCAGGAGTGCCCACACTAGTTATTACTTAAGAAATGAAACTAAATGCTGTAAAGGTACCACTGTGCCGATAGGCGTAAAGATTGATTCGCAAATAGCTAGTAATTAAATTTCGCTAGCGTTGTTTGGAAAGCGTGTCTTCCCAATACTTAAAATTGATTGTTTTATTCCTAGAGACTTTAATAATGTATGAAGTGAGCATTAATAATGACACACTCGATGTAATAATTACATGTGTCATTCCTCACACAAGAAGAGTCTATTGTTCGAGTAAACAATTAAAATTCTGAAACATAAATAAAAGCAAAACTAACAATACGACAAAATTTGTTTCAACGAAGACGCTACTCGCACAGAAATTGTGCCTACACTACCCGCAAAAAATTGTGTCCCGCTACAAAATTGTGCTTTAGTTCTGTCGCAGTTGGTAGAATAGAACCTTCCAAAAATTAGTGCAAAAAATCATCATCCTTTCTTTAAGTCTGTGTCTCCACTTTCCTTATCATCTTAAAAATTATGTATGCAAGAAGAAAAAGGGAATAACCATTCCAATTTCAAATTCTACTTTCTCTTGTGTCGTTCAAAATAGAGAAAGGAGCCACGAGGAAGAATTTGAACAAGTGAAGGTGCATGCCATGCCAATACTTTCAAAATACCGTTGGACTTTCATCTCCTAAAAACTAACTAAATTTTGCTTTTGGTTGACTGATTTCTTTTAGAAATCCCTTGTTCCCTTGTAGTTCCCTTGTAGCCGAGATAGATAATATTACGTCGCTAAAGGGTTAACCTCGTCAATTTTTTAAAAAACAAAGTTGAAGGACTTGATCCACTAACTAATATTTCGAAAAACGTGAAAAAAATATTGGCACGGTAGGAAAAGCAAGCTCAGAAGGATAATTCTGGACTTTCACCCATCATCCACTCTTCACTCTCAAAACAAGAGAAAGTATTCTCATTTTCTTTGCATTTTTAATCAACTACTTTAACTAACATCGCTTCAGAGGAACAAGAGAGTCCAACACTTTCAATGCAACCAAAGGAATCACAAGGATTGCTTTCTTCCATCTTCCAACTTTATCATCTCTCATAAACTTAAAATACAAAAAACGCTTTTCAAAAATGTTCGTCTTTGTGGTGAAAGCTCCGAAGATGACGTTTGTGACGCTGCCTCAGGTTTATTTAATCGTCCTAAGTTTAACACATGACTATCCTAAACTTTTTGATTTATGGTCAGGAACATTTCAGCCGAGGATTCACAAAATCTTAATCACAGGTAGTACCCGCATTTATAAATAACTTCAAATCTTTTTCAAAAATCGCAAGAAGGAACCTGTGAATAGTCAAACTCATAAAACAATTCCTTGGGTTAGTGACAAAGTTGTTTTGGAATGAAATTTTGGGCCTAAAATGAGCACAAAGGTTGAAATGGTGACCAATTGATGCACGGAATGTAAAGTGTCCTTGATTCCCAACGAAAAGCTTTTTGAGGGCTCATCACTTTCTCTGCCAAAGAGGACTTAGAAGCTATGAGTCGAGTGGGAGACAAACCAATTGAAATCCTATTGTTCTCACCTGTCCTAGTACCTCAATTTATCCGACATTGTCCGTCCTTCCTTTTGGATTGTTATTCTCCTCACCTTCCTTTTGTCTTGGACAACAACACACCATAGTCACATAACAAGTTCACTTGTCCATCTCCTCTCTGACCCTCTCAACGTGTCATTTCATTTTTCAAAACAACAATTTCCAGAGAAAAATGTTAAATTTTGTGAGGCCATTTCTTGGAAATGAATTGAAATACGGTTCAAATAAAATGAAGATGAGCTAGGAAAACATTGTTGACCAGCGTTTATTGAGTGTCATAAAATACGGGTCATGCAATGGAGAACTAACTGTTTGTTCGAATAATCTCATGGAATGCACTTTAGTTATTACCTGTGACCTATATTGGCATTGGTGCCCTCACGTAAAGGACAGAAAACAGAAGCAACATGAAAATGCAGAGGTCAACTCACATGACCTCGTTACGTTTAACATTGCCATTCGGGCTATTTGAACTTGTGTACCAAATCCTATAACTTATACGACGGTTAGCATAATATCAGCGGTATTATTTTCATTTTTATGGCGTGATTCCGGTCCAGTTTACTCTATTGATTTTGGTCAGTTTTCGGGTTCCCGAAAATTTAAAACAAATTCAAAAATTTGGAAATGTCCGAACAAAAGTCCGAAAGGTGTTTTCTACTAAATCCTGGACTATTTCTTAATTTTATGGTTCTTTTTTTTTTGTTAAATGACAAAAATGCACTTTGAAAAACTTATTAGCTGTTTCCTAAGGTCTTGTTAGTGATGATAATCCTTGCGAACTTATAAACGGCACTTTGCTCTGCTTTCTCCAACAAAATTCTTTCGGAGACGAAAGTACGTCCCAAGTCCCTATGGCCCTGAGCAACAAACAGCACAAAGGTACTTATCAAAATTTGACCCTAATCGACCTCCAGCTGAGAATGTGACAGAACCTCGAATCCACACCCTTGTTGTATCCGCCCATCGGCATCTTTTGTTTGTCCACTCTGTGAAAGGTGAAAGAGAGAAGAGAATAGAAAAATCTTTGAGAAACAAAAACAATTTTACATCCTCCATTCCATCATTCCTTTTCATCCCTCAGTCTTCTTGTCAATCTTCAATCATGTTATTTTTAACATTAGCTTATAAAATATTCGCCACGCTTTGCTACTTGACTTGATCTCTTTACAAATTTTTAAATTTCTTTAAGATCTTCTACCACCAAACATATCTTTTGAACGTTTCGTCTTCTCGTCACACTTCCATTCCTACAGGAGGTCTAAGGAAATCCAGAAGAAGATAGACGTGTGCGGATGCTCGGTATTCTTAGGACTGCACGCATTCACCACACATCATCAATTGATGTGGCTTCAGTGTTCAAAGTTGTTACAATTTGATCCGGAGTGAATCCGCACCTCTCACCTGCTCAATTGCTTCCTCAACTTATAACTTACGTATAATTTAATGATACAAAAGGATTTTGCAACAACGACAAAAGATTGACTTCATTCCTCATCATTTCTCGCTTGAGCGGCTTCTATGATCGTTTAGGGATGATGACACGTTTGGGTTCAGAGGTGCCAACTCATGTAGAAAGCGTTTTTTTTTTTATAATTTTAAAAAGATACTTTTCAATGAGGTTGTAGTACCTAAGGTGTGACTTGGCTTCATGCCTCTAATCAGAACTTCCCAAAAAGAACGGAACTTGTGTCGTCCGCTTTGCTCGATACAAGTTTTTCCCCAGTAGGGTGGGAAACAGCTTTCACAGAAAGCTGAACTGAAAGTCATGCAAAAGAAGCAGCAAATCAAAGAAAAGAAAAACCACCAATTTCATTTTACGAAAAGCACTTCGAGATTCTAGAGAAAATGTTGAGCTTCCTTATATTTATTTATTCATAGAATTTTGTCCCGAGTGATCTAACTGAATTTTCTGTTTTTGAATTTCTGTGAATTTTGGTTGTCTAATTAGAGCCAAGTGTCATTTCCCAATCAAATTAATCAGATCATATAACTGCAATTGTATGTAACTCTTCTATTGTAAAAGTAGAAAATAGATGAAACTAGAGTGATAGAATTGGTTTTGGGGTTTGCTTATGAATTATGATTAACCCTTTCCCTTCACTTCCCAGTCTAATAAGAACCTAATTAGAAAATAACTCTAAAAACTTAATTTCAAGGATGCTGTGGAAGCTGGGTAGAAAATTCCTGGAGGAAAGAAAATTCTTTCTGCATATTTCATAAGGCCACTGGAGTCTTTAATTGGCAGGCAGAAGGACCATCTCTCTCGAGCCTCTAAGGACTTGCATTACTAAATTAAAACCAAGCATATCCAATCATTCAAGAAAAATCAAAATCAAACCGCTGTTAATCGAGCTGGGATTGTAGTTAACTGACACCGGACAGCCCAACAATCGTTGAATCTATAAAATAAATAAAATTATTTCCATAAATATTGTAACTTTCATCCTTAATTCTTCATTGTATTCTGAAAGCAATTTTGAGGCATTAACGTTACACTTAAGCGGGGCATTCCCCCGTTTCTAAAATAGCTTTCACCAGAATTCGCACAATGTGAATTTTATAATTCACTGGAAGTTTATTGACATCAATCCGATCTAAGATATGACCCATCATACTTACAAAAATTTGTTAAAATTTAGGAATTTGTAACCGTAAATTTGAGAACTATTCTGACCTCACCAATTGTTAATAAGACACAATTTTTGAGGGTTTAATGCGGTTAAGAGAGTTTAAGAACCAATTTTTCACCGTTTCGAAATGTCGATGGTTAGGTTTTAGTTTTTGCATTCATATTGTCATGTAATTGTTCTGTAGTATGTAGAGACATGGAGTTGATCTAATCTAAATTATGACGTTGGTTCTCCGAGTAAAGATCTCATTTTTCTTTTGTTTAAACTCAAAATCCGAAATTAGCGTGATTGAGAAATCGTGGTGGTCGTGCAGTTTCTCTTGGGCTTTGATTGATGTGGGAAAATCTCTTTTTCTGCGTCGTCTTCTGTTCTGATCTCTTGATCTTTCCTTCTATCATGATCCTTTTGAAAAGATCCACTTCAATTACTCCATCTTTAGAGAATAACAATTACAATTATCAAGTCTCATGCTCCACAATCAAATGAAGATCTATTTGAAAATATCCGAATCAACTTTGAATAGTGACAAGACAAGATCCATATTACAAACTACAAATCTCTGTATCCTACTTCCAAACTAGTAATGATTAACGTCCTTAACATGCTAATCATATTGCTAATTCCCTAATACACATTTATCAGATCGTAGTTTTACATGTATACTTTCAGCATCTCTTTGCCAAATATCCTTCCAATCATTCCCTTAGTATCGCATCTTTCAGGAACAAGACATGATTCCTATGCTAATTCTACACGCTTTGCGGTTGGAATCAAACGAACTAGCAAAACATGATTCGAGGCATGAGTTATTGATTCAAATCAATTTCTTAATGAAGCCCAGGTACTTGAAAACAATCCACAGGTTGTGTCATGTTCATTTGTCAGTGAACTTTCACATGCATTCCAAATTTTTGTAATTTTTAGTTTAGTTGCGAAAAAATATGAGAAAAAACCTCTACAAATGGAAATGAAAAGTAATAGATGAAATGAATTTGGTGAAGCGTCTCAAGTCTTTCCAACTTCTCATGACGCAATTCAATGGAAGCTGTTGCGATTTTCCATTCCTTTTTTTTCTGCAAAGTTGAAACGCAGTTTGATGATGACAAATGGGTGTCTTTTGGCTAATTCTGCTTGGTCTATTATTCTTTTGGTGTCTGGTATTATTTAGGAGACCACTCATGAGTTTCCTATCATCATTTTCTGCGGTTTTTGATGTGATGACGTGTGAGATTGAACAAGGAAGAAGGGGATCATGTTGAATATTGTTGAAGCGTCTTGAAAGATTCGCTTCTTCCTAACTACTGAGACACGAACACGACGAAAATAGACAGGGCTTTTACCTGAGATTATCGTTAGACTATAATAGGTAAAAATAATAGGGATGTGTGTGTGATGATGTGAATATGTTATTTCTAGGACGAGATACACATTTAGAATGATCAGGAAAAAGTTTGTGTTAAGTACTTAAAAAATTTCAATCCTTTTGTTCTGTTTTGATTTCGTGAAAATCTTAATATAAGAACTGCCACCTGAGAGATCGGAAGAATTATTAAAGGAAGTCGTGAGACGTCTCTCTGATCTTTTGTTTTCAATTCCTGATTTCCATTATTCTATTGTTATCGGCATTCTACTCCAACTTCTAATTTAACCTGTAATATCTAACATGCTGTAGCTTGGTTCTAATCTGTAATTTTTCTTATTTCCACATCAAATCGCATTTGGCCATTTTTAATAACTCTATGAATTTGTTCCTGAAGTATGTTTGATAGTACAATTGGAGGAGAAGGATGTCTACAAAAATTTATTAAAACAGAAAACTAATTAGACTTGAGGCATCACTCGAAATTGGAAGTTCAACACAACATTTTCGCAAGCAGTGCTTTCGAAGCCTAAGCGAAAAACTTTCTCCTCTAAATCTCAGAGGAGGAATAAAAATGCAATGTGTAAAAGCTTCTAATAAGTAACAGATTTACACATTTCGTAATTTTTGTGAGCATTTCCATCGTTCCGGTAGAATAGACAATGTTACTAAACAAAACGAAACAAGCGAACTTTAGCGAAAATAATAACTTATTGGGAGCTCAAAATTTGCTAGAAGGGAGGGAGCCTTGCGACAGAACAAAAACCTAAATTGATACAAAATTGGATTAAGAATGGCGCAAAGAAGACAGAGCCAGGATCAGTCCCAAGCGATGGAAGCAGCCATCAAGGACACTGTAACAAATTTTCAAGGTGAACTGAACGGAATGTTGTCGCAAGTGACGCTTACAATGGAAGATCTGAAGAAATCATCAATCATTAACGGAAATCAACTAAAGTCAGAATATTCTAAAGGTAGTGTTACTGAAGTACCACTCTTACATTGGCACTGTCTAATTGGAATCCGTTTCCCAGGTTTTGCTAACATACAGGCCCAAATGTATAAAGCAAGTACTGACATGATTGCAGCCTATACGAAGAATTACATGGAGTTGAAGGGAAGTCTCAAAGAGAATTACGACAATTTGTACGGTCAGGCCAAGTCAAACATTGACAAAAATATGTCGCGCTTCAAATCAACTGTCCCACCAGTTCTTCTAAAAGTAAGCGGACCACAACAGAAAGTATTCCAGGATATGATCAAGGCAATGGATGATAGTACTGCTCGTACGCTCAAGTCCCTAGAAGATAGTTATAAGGATATGATGAACACGTTGGAGAAAACGTACCAGGAAGGACTCAAGTCCATGCAGCAGGTAGCTTGACCTTGGTTAATTCGCTTGGTTTTAGTCTCATTAACGTCAACCAATTCCGCAGTATCAGCCGCCTACCGGTCAACGAAGGGCTTCAGCTCCAAACACTGAAAACCCTGTAGCTGGCACTTCCAAACCGGCTCCAAAGAAGTAAACCGTTCAATACTTTTTGGCACATTACCTGCACAAGAGCTTTCCCATGGATAAGAAGGGGCTGAAGGGAGCCTTAAATCAAGACGGACTCCTATAAACTACCAATCCTCTAAATCACAGCAAATGAACGAATAAATGCGAAAACCAAACAGAAATATTTTATAATTATTCCAGTATAAGTGAATAATCGTACTGAACTAATACCTAAAAATATAATATTTCAACGTCTCCACTCTTCGTGTCCGTCACGCTGTGTACTGTGGCATCTCCACTAAGATTTCGGTAGATCCTCGCATGGATAAACTCGTCGTCCCCAACTTTGAGCTAAACATTTTTATTTAAAATAAAATACGAATATATTAAAAATATAGCCAGTAACCAGTTTAATTTGTAATAATAATAATGCTAACTTCTCATACATTCACAAAGTAGTTGGTGCCTGCTACTAATTGCGTTTTATAACCAATTGGTTCCAGTTTGACTGGGGTCAAGCCGTTTCGTTTCGTCGTAATCTTGACCTTGAGATCCTCCTCCACTGCCTTGATGATTTCTCGGATCTGATCGTCTACTTCTTTCAAAACTCCGATTCCACCGACGGCGGGCATTTTACTAATATACTCGTACCGTGTGTAAGTTACACAAAATGATAACTAATTAATCCGAATGACTCAACTAATTAATTTGATGTTGAACAATAACAAAAGCAAAACTGTACTTTTGCTTGTAAACAAAAACAGGTGATTCATAAGTGATTGGACAAAAATTGCAAAACAGCAAAACTGCATTATATGACACAGCAAAACCAGCAAATTGTAATTGCCCTTCCCGTTTTGCCGAAATTTTCGTGTTTTCTGTGTTCTTTAGGAATTTATCTAACTTTGCAGCAACAAATCCAACTGTGGTCATAACAGGATCAGATTTAATTAATTCTTTTCCCTAATTCATAATTATTTTTTTGACTGTCAACTGTTAACATCTCTGCCAACGGGGGACACCGAAGCAGGCAACTGTCGCGACCTGTAACCAAGTTAGGAGGACGACGATTTGAAGATAATGGTAGAAGTAAACCAAATTATTACTTTGTTTATAGAAATCATCTAAAAATGTACACTCCCATATGCACGTACAAGTCTATTTTTAAAAAAATATTTGTCCCTTACTACACCCGTTGTTAGTTTCCTTCATTAAGGTCAAAAGTTAAGGTTAAGCTGCTTACATATATCAGCTGGGGTGGCTGATTTAATGAGCACAGGTTTTTTACTAATTACCATTTTACTGATGACTGAAGCTAGAAGGGGCGAAGAACTTTGATGATGGACTTTTAGAATTGAGGGATATACGCAATGTTAAGGTTACAGGCCTGAAGGTTGTGGTCGGAAGTAGCTTCAAACTTATAATTTGGTTTACTTTCAGGACATACGCAAAAACCTTCAGCAGTTACTCAACGGGTAATTTTTGGTCAATCGAACCTCCATTCAGCCATAATCTGAACGATTCGGCTACTACGCAAGTTTCTTATTCTTTTCAGGTATGATGGATTGCACGCCATAGTGATATCCGATCGAGATGGCGTAGCCATATTAAAAGGTTAGTTTACCGCGTGGTTACTTCATAGGCTCCAGTCCTTTTCGTAGTAAATTGAAAAGGAATATAACCAAGACGTTTTGGAATATAATTTTACATAGTGTGAAAACAAATGCTTGCAACTTGTTAGTATTTGGATGAGTGCAAGGCAGTTACATTGAAAATCGTATCTCTACTAAGGTACTCTCAAGTGAATTGTTTTCAGTATTTTTCGCGGCGAGCTATTAGGGTAATTTTTATCAGTGTGCATAAACCGAACCCTTGACGACGACGCTCAATAGGGTGGGTCCATGCCGCTGTTTTCACTGGTTTTTTACGTGACCAAATCAGGCTTGAATGTACCTTAGTAAGGATACGATTTTCAATGTAAATACCTTGGATGAGTGTTTATGAAGGGTATAAATTAAACTGGGTTTTGTTACTGGTATTATTGTGGTGCCTGTGACTAATTGATGTTAATTAAAATGTTAATGATTATGATGTTAAATAGATTAACCTTTTAATTTAAACAGTTAGTACAGAGGCCACGCCAGAATTGTCTCTCCGGATGAGCTTTCTATCCACTTTCGGAATTTCTAATGAACAAGCGAGCAAACTTGGGATGGGAAAGAATAACAGAATCATTTCAGTTTATGCAAACCATCAGGTTTAATCAAAAAATATATTATGCCCACAATTTTTAGTTAAATCACATTCGAGCGAATATTTGTTGTGGACTAGGTTATACAAATCAGCAAACTTCCGATTGTGATTACACTTATTGCACAGACAAATGCAAATACCGGTCATCTTTTAGCACTGGAAGAAACACTGGATCCATTAATTCAATCTCTTCGTGGCGATGTAGTTGCGGCCGCTGATTGTTAAATATTGATTATTATATTTTAGGGTTAATGTATTTTAATTGTTAATTCCTGGAAAGTTACTCTTAACGATAATGTTACTCTTAATATCATTTTAATTTAACTGTTCATTATTATTGTGGATGTACGTACACGGCATAAAATTATGTAATCCTACTTTCGATAAAAGGGTTCACGGTTTGTTCAAAAGTTTCATTTTTGGCGGGAGTGTTTCCCGTTTAAAAGAACTTGTTACAATAATAAACCTGCTACGTCCAGCTAGCATAACATAAAACGTGCTCGTCTTGTAAACGTGAGCAATTGTGCATGCACGGATATTTATTTAGAGTTATAATTATTTTTGTTCGGTGGTTAACTTAATTGAACGACTTACTAAATGAAATTTCAACTCAGGAATTAAGTGGACAAACACATACCAATTAACTTCGAAGGTCTCATAATTGTTTTCTGGACACAATATTTCTAACGGTAAGTACTGCGTATAGGTTATTTTAAATGTTTTTAAATTTTTTAAAATGTTTACAACAAAACTAACTCAAATTCGACTATTTACTGTTTTTCAGACTCAGCATTGGAAGATGCCATTCTTCATAAGAAAACGTGGTGGGGCTTCCACCCAGCGCAATTCCAAGCCCGGAAACACGGATATGAAGACCCCAAAACCGAGGGACGTACCAGCAGGTGGTAATAGATCTTTCGGGAGTGGGTCAAGAGGCCGTGGACGTGGAGCACCGAGCAAAGGGTTCAGGGGAGGCCAGCGGGGAATGAAAAGAAACCAAAGCAAACGTAATGATGAAAACGGAGACAATTCAACATTCACTAAAAAACCCAAGTTCGACCCAAACGAAGAAATTCAATCGTCATCCGAAGACAGCGAAGAAGGAGATGCAGAGGATACTCATGGATTAGAACACAAAGAAGATGACGAAATTGAAGAAACAGCTCAAGAAAAGAAGTTACGTCTAACTAAAATTTACTTAGAAGAAATCAAAAAGGAAGAATTGGAGAGACAGGAAAATGAAGACGTTGACGTGGATTTACTGGTTGCAAAACGGTTGCGGGAAGATATTTTGGAAACGGAGGGTCGCCTCCGGCGTGAAGTCGTCGAATCGATATCCTATAATCCTGCTGAAATTTACAGCCTTTCATCTTCTAAACATTTGAAGAAATCCGTAACGTGCTTGTGCATTTCTCCAGACAACGAGTGGATTTTTTCAGGTGATAAAGACGGCCAGTTATTTAAATGGTCAGTGAAGGAAAAGCTAAAGGTTCTAATGGTTAAACGGAAGGAGAAACTAAGTAAACGGAAGCAGAAAACTGGTAAAATCAGATCAAAGGCTGAAGAAAATAGCAACACCAATTCATGCCACTCATCAGCAATTACTTCCATTGCAATTTCCAGCGACGGTAAATTCTTAGCTACTGGTGACATCGATAAGCAAGTTGTCATTTGGAATCCCGAAACACTGACAAGAAGTCACATTTTTAAAGGTACATTGAGCATTCTGATTTTACTGAATCCGGGCAAAGATGACGTAGGATTAATTTTTTCTAAGGTCATCGTGGGCCCATTCGTGGCCTTGTTTTTCGCCATAAAACTCACACTCTCTACTCAAGTAGTGATGATCGATCTATTAGAATTTGGTCATTGGATGAGATGGGATACGTTGAAACCCTTTTTGGTCATCAGGACGCTGTAAGTCCAATTATTGACGGCTCATCGTTACGAAGACTTAAAAATCCGATTTAATTTTATCGATTTCATTCGAAGGTAACATCAGTGGATGCGCTATCAAGAGAGCGGGCAATTTCTTCCGGTGGAAGGGATAGTTCCATTCGAGTCTGGAAAATTGTGGAAGAATCCCAACTAGTTTACAACGGACACAACAACGGAAGCGCTGACGTTGTGAAATTGGTCAATGAAGAAAACTTTGTGTCTGGTGGCGACGATGGGCTTCTTTGTACATGGAGTGTAAATCGTAAGAAACCGCTCGTCACCGTACATCACGCTCATGGTGTTGAAAAAAGTTGGGACGGGGAATATGAGAACCCTCGATGGATATCAGCCTTGGCTGCTTGGACAAATACGGACATGGTCATCTCAGGATCCAATGACGGATTTCTGAGGATATGGAAATGCGGTGACAGATTTAAGTCTGTGGTTCCTGTATTCGAGATCCCTTGCTCGGGATGGGTCAATTCCATTCAGGTTTCTCATGGAACTGATATCAGCGAAAAATTTGTGGCCGTCGGAATTGGAAAGGAGCACAAGTCCGGAAGATGGTCAGGAAAAATAGAAGGAGCTAAAAATTCGATTCTAATTATCCCACTTCAGAATAGAATTGATCCTTCTAATGGCCGTTCAACGGAAAACGGATCGGATTCAGAAAATGAAGTTTCGGTCAATCCGAGTTAAGTACATTTAATTAATTACCTTAAAGCAGAAGAGCAGTAGAACAGTGTAGAGAGAATTTACATATAAATTATTTTTAAATCATGATAACATATCAAATTAAAATTAAGCTTCCAAATATTTTCCTGTTTAGCCCGTCTACACGAATAATGGAAACGTGCTTGTTGTGGATGGCTTCGACGAGGGAGAAATTGACTCACGCTGTAAATATAATTATAAGAATTTGCTGAGGTTTGTGTTCATGTTCTAAAGGCCATTTTAAACTTTTACTTACGTCACACTGTGTTGGAATTAGAAAAGGTTTGATATTTCCGAGGTCAGTTGAAAATGAAGAACGGCGTGACTGTGACAAAGGCTGGAGCTGTTCCAATTTTTCGCGTTTCTTCCCATACGCGTTACCATTTCCTGAAAATAATTTCTTTTTTTAAATCTCTTATTTTCATTCTTACAGAACATCACATTTACCATAATTTGGAAAAGGATTTGGATTATTCTCGTCCATATTGGCAGCGGATGGTTGCATGTATTGCTGTGATTGGTTTAGTGAAATTCCATTTTTGGGTGTCATCCGTGGAAGAAAGTGGTCAGAATTAGCAGCAGAAGTGCTCCATGTGCTAGGACTATTATTCACTTTTGACACCCCCAAAGATGATCCCAAGACAGTGACACCAATTGGAAGAGATCTTGGGTTACTATTTTGAGGACCACTTCCAGCAGCTAATGAGAGTTTCTTACGAATCCGCGCCGGTGATGATCGTCGGAAGTTTGAATTTCCCAAGGGGAAGGCATTTGTAACGTTGGCTGTCGGAAACGAAGGAGATTTGGACCTAACAGGCGCTGGAATAGTTGAAGTTGTATAGGTACTTCCGTTGTAACTCGTGTTATGTGGGCCTAAGTTAAAAGTCAAAGTTGTCACAGGCAATGGATGAGTAAAAGGTTCCTGCTTTACATTCCCAAGGGAGTGATCCCCTGGAGTTGCCGAAAATTTCTTCGGCGTTTGTGATACGGAAAACCGATTTTCCTTCGTCATTGGATTTGAACTGTACGGAGTTAGCTCGTCCATCCCAGGACCACTTTTGGAGTGGGGACCTTCTTCGGAAGATTTTCGTGTTAGAGAAATTGGTATTTTTGAGGATTGTTCACTAACGCTATTCCCTCCGTAATTTGACGGTTTATCTTTTTGCTGCTGTTCTTTTGTACCAATGACAAATGTGTGATGACGACTCAGGTTTGTAGAAGTCGAAAACTGATTTTGATTGGCTAGATTGTTACTCTGGAAGGGCTGCGTATTGAGTTTGTGAACTTCTTCAATTGACCCAGTATGTACCACCTGAGGCTGAAAGAAACTGCTTCTTTGTGTAACGGCACGATTTCCAATCCCACCTCCATTTCCTTGGCTGACATTGGCCCCACCCAGGCTCGTGTTTCCCAAACTTCTTTTCTTACGTACAGAAGTAGTTGTAATTGGTGGGCGTCCCTCCAATTCTAATTTCATGCTCAACTCAGACAAGAACCTGAAAATTGAAATAATTCAGCCATTAAAATGGTTTTCGTTTCAGGATCAACTGTGAGCAGTTCAGGAATGCTGCTTCTTTACTTGGTTGGAAAGTTGTCGTGACTGAAGTATTTCATTCTCATAAGTGAATTGCATGTAGGGCGAGAAGTTGGCTCAGGGTCAAGGCAAACGGTCAGGAAATGTATAGCCTCCTCCGTCCATGACGGAAACATGGACGCAAATACTGAAGTCTGTGGAGGTTCGGCCGGTTGGGTTTCGGCTCCAAATGGAAACTGTCGTCTCTTTCCCGAAGTGCTCGAATTGTGCATGTGCGAACTGAAGGTAGTTCCGCTGTTGCGGCCTCGACCTCCCCCGATCCCCCTGGTCGAATTTGTGGAAGTCGTTGAGCCGTGCCGAGATTTTGGGAATTGAAATCCACGAAAGGCTGAATTCTTGGACATGATATTTATGTGCCTCTTCGCCAATCGACCTTAGAGAAAATGATATACAAATTAAAAAATCAATAACATCCTAATTGTGATGAATCTCTAGATAGAAGAATTGCTTCCGTGCGGTCGGGACAAAGACGACAAAAATGTGGTGTTGTGGTGGGCGACTAACATGCTGCTATTATCTTCATGTCACAAAACGCACAACTATCCACGTCGGAAATTATGGCCCACGTAAAAACAAATGTCCAGGATTACGTCAATGGTACGACATTGGTAACAAGAGACTGGGGGGACAAGTCATGCGTGTCTGCTTTCCAGGAAGGTTTGTTATTTTTGGGTAACATTTTCGGAAGTTTTGGGTAAAACGAAAAAATATCTTGAATTGACAATGATTTATTCGATTGTATTTCCTTCTGTTTCATTTTATTTTGGTACTTACCTAGACACTGAGCAATGAGGAAAAGTTGGTCAATATCTGAATCTCCAGGAAAGAGCGGTTCACCTGTGGACATTTCCGCAAACAAGCAACCTGCAGCCCAAATGTCGACGGATCTAAGAATAGTTTAGAAATAGCATTATTGAAAGGAACTCATTATTAACTGCCTTTTGAAGAGAAATTGCCCACAATAGGATCCTTGTTTCTCCATAAATCTCATCCATCGATTTACGATCATAATTTAACAACAGGAATATTTCTCCTGGACTGACGAACAATAGAAAAGTTCCTTCTCCAATATTATTTCTTTATTTTCCCTACTTCCCTGCCGGAATTTGGAGAAAGGGAAAACGGGTGGAGATTTTAACGATTCTGGGACACATTTTACGAGTAAGCAAATGAGTGAGGAGCATACGTACTTTCCATAAGCGACGTCACCCACTAGGAGTTCCGGTGCCCTGTACCTATAATATTTTTAGTATTTGTATTATTTTAAACTTATAGTTCAGGAGCGCTTTTCCGAAATATAAGCCCTCCCAAATTTATGCTTCGAAAAAATAGAAGCCCGGGCTTTTATTTTGGAAAATACGGTGTTCACAGAACTTGCAAGCATTTCCGTCTGAAATACAGGAAATTATTGGTATGTTAATTATTATTTAGAAAATAAACTCGATACCATCTTGTGGCTACGTAGTCTGTGTAAATGTCACCAGGTCCACACAAATTTCGAGCAAAGCCAAAATCACAAAGTTTTACAATTCCTGAATTAGACACAAGGACGTTCTCTGGCTTCACGTCACGATGAATGACCTATAGTGTGAACAAAAGACCAAAAAAATAGAGAAAAATAAGGCATATAACATCGTTAGCGAGCTAAGGAGGATTAATAAAATTTCCAAATGGGAAAGTGGGCTAACAGAAAGGATTTTTTGAGAACGGTGTAATAAATTCATGTGCTTTCTTTTCGGCGACTCTTGATTCATTCCTTGCGTGTAAGGACAAGAAGTCCGGGTTTGTGAGTTATTAGGAGAAAGCATATGGAGAAAGTGATTAAGAAAATGAAAGGGTCGCTGTGAGTGATTATTGGAAGAATGCTGTCAATGGGTAAAAGGCATTGTAAGTAATGTGAACTCACATTGTTATCATGACAAAATCCAAGTCCCCGTAGGATTTGAAAAATGTATTTCCGGCAGTTTTCTTCTTCCAGTCCATGGTTCCTTTGCTCCAATTGTTCCAGAAGAGTATGGTCAATGAACTCAAATACCAAGTAAAGATGCTTCCGTCGTCGAAAAACTTCGAGCAAATTTACCAAATTCTCATGCCGTAGTTTCTGGAAGGAAAGAACGGTTAACGTGCACTGGAATTATGCTTGATTGACTCAATATTAAGATTTTAATCATTTTCCTAAATAAGGAAGATCTATAGGAACAAAACGTTTGAAATGAAAGTAAAATTTACAAACACAGTCTTAAAATTCACATATCGAGGTCGATTATTGTCAAACGGTGAAGCTTGAGGCAATACTTTAGAAGATTACGTTTTTTGGAAAGCTTCAGCACTTTCTTAGTTAGCAGCAGTTCTTTTTAACAGATAAAAAACTTAAAATCATTGTCAGGAATTTCGATTTGCGTTGAGCTCAAAATCAATGCTGTATTTTGCCAGATTCTTACTCATAATTTTTTGTTTTGATTTGATTTCGTTGTTTTTCTTGATGGAAAATGTTCCGTTAAAATAATTGAAATCAATTAATTGAATAAGTAGTAAAAATAGTAAATAATTCGGATTGAAGGATACTTTCCTCCTAGTCTATGTTTCTCCAATTTCAATTATTCAGAAACAAGGTGGATCGATAACCCATGAGTCACGTTTCATTGTTACCAACTACCAATTTCTCATGGGCTTAACAGGGCAATAATTAAGTCAAACTGAAGTCAATTAAATATTGTGGCGTAATAGGGGTTCTGATTAAATGGTAAAAATCGATCAATAGGATATTCACATTCATATCATAGCAATTCAACTGTGTTTATTCAAAATTTGAATATGCTAAAAACATAAACCTAAATAAATCTTTCTTCTGAGATTTTTCAAATGCAAAATCCAAAGTCGTGAAAAAAAGTTAATCCATTTTGACTTACTTTCAAGACTCGAATTTCCCTGAGTGCTATTTTTCGAACGTTTGCATCATCCTCCGAGTCAATAAATTTCTTAATCGCCACAATTTTGTTGTCGGATCGATTCCTACACTTTAGCACAATTCCATAGGACCCTTCTCCCACAACCCCTAATGGTTCGTATTTTTCCATTTTGCAAAGGTCACAGGTTGCGGAATGTGAAATAATCTCACATTAGATTTTTACTCGTCACGGATTTTCGTAAATTTTGAGACTAAAATTGGAAGTGCGGTGGTGGATGGATGGCCTTCGAGAACTAACTAACCCTTCCTACGGTTTTCTAACTTTCCTTAGGAAATCTTTTTTGTTCATTATTGATTAGACAGCACACGTAGGAAATTCAACCTAAGTCAGACAAACGCTTTTCTTCATTCCCATGCTCAACTTTCACTTTTGTAAGGTTTTTTGTTAAACTTTGAGTACAATGCAAAGCTTTCTTGGATAGAACATGAAACAAAAACAATAGGCAGCATGTTTTCTTCATAAATCCATAATTCTGCAATGAAAATCACACGGCTGTGCAATGTAGTTATTCTGAAGACTTCTACATAGAATTATTGTGACTGATTTGAAGCAAATTAGGTGAAATAACGTAAACCTAAGACTATTACTGCAATTGAAAACAGTTATATGCAGGAATTGGAACAATCGTTGGGTTAAGCTAAAATGGAACAAAGGTTTAGTTAAAGAGGTTGAGTATTAAACTGAAATTAAATGATAATATTAAAAATAATAACTTATCAAATAGCAAATAAATTAAAATAGAACAGAATAAAAGAAGTAAGTTATGAGATGCTACTACTTGAGGATTTGACGGGACTTGCTTGATGAATCAACGGAAATTGTATGCGTCATTAAATGCGGTCGCTTTGTGGATTAGACGGCGTCATACTTGGCCAGCAACTGCAACTGAAGCTCGATATATAATAAAGCTTCCGGTTAGTTATCAAATGCGTTCTTAATTTTTTTTATTCGTGAGGAAGGAGGTTATTCAAAACCTTTGTATTGTTTCAATTTCACCGTTGCTTAGCTTTGCTTCGAATTTGTTTCATAATTATTTCAAACTCAGTTACAACCTTCAAAAACTCGAGTAACCTTGTGAGATTGTTCAGTTTGAGGTTACTCATCTTCACTACATGAAAGAAAATTTGGGGAAATCTTGGAGAAAACAGATAGGAAATACAGCAGAACAAAGGAATGTTTGCGTTTCTGGAATTCGTGATCGGACTGATCATAGTCATACTATGTGCAGCTCTTCTAAGATTTGTATAAAAAAATTTTTTATTAGAATTCAGCTTTATTCCCAAACACTCTTCTTTAATGTTTTTATTAAATTTCAGATTATATATCTTTACAAATTTTGGACGTACGACCCAAATAAGCGTAAGAAAACATAATTTTGTTACTTGTTTTTAAATAAAGTGTCTCAAACAAAATCGGTTGCTTCATTCCTGTTCCATGTTTTAAAAAGTAAAGCATGAAAGCATAAAGCTGCAAGTAATGTAAAAACGTGATCACTACAAGTCTCCTGAACGTAATCATGGTCAAATCCGGATTGTTTCGGATTCGGTTTTGTTCATTGCTTACAGAGCATTTTAAGCTAGCAATTATAATTTTAATCATAATTTTACAATAATAATTACTTATAGCTATGCGAAACGAAAAATATTTTGTCAAGTCGTTTATAGTGCGCCAATCTTCGGCATTTCGCTTTGAGTTGAATTTATTCCGTCACTTATCGTGAAAATGTCTAGCGTTCAAGAGTTTCGTTGCCTTCAACAACTTTCACTTTTCAAAACTCCGGTTGGACAGAATGTCGAGAATTTGTACCCCAGCAACAATGGAGCTTTATGGAATCCCACTGAAACGCTGAAAATGATTTTTAAGAAGTGAAAGTTGGTGAAAGCGGATAACGCAGTTGGAAGATTAACATCATTCCGTAAATTGTTCACAAGATTTGGTCATTAGATTTTTTTTTGGACCAATGTTGCACGATTGACGATGGGCTTTGGAAAAAGCTGGTACATTTCGTGTATGTATTAATTATGAAATAATTTTTAATTTGTAGAATTGACGTCACAGCATAGGGTTGAAAGTGGCTTTTTGAAGAGACCTTCAGTTGGCAATGTAGCAGTGCCTCAGAACAATGGCAATTCCGCGGTGGGCTCTGAAAATTCTCAAGCGGAAAGACCCCTTCTTCAATTCCCAGTGTCAGTTCAAGTACATCGCGAAACTGGAAATCAAAGAATTCCAAAATTTGTCAATTCAAAACGCCGTTCTGAGCCGACACTTCGCCTTACCGCCGCAGCGGAGTCTCCACTATGTCCAAGTGCACCGCCATACGAACGAGATGACGATCTCCCACCACCATATGAAGAAGCTTGTGCTTTACGAGCAAATAGACTGCGATGAAGCGCTTAACTGCAAAGTTCCGATTCTCTTGCTTTATTTTGGAGGACATTTAATAAAATACTTAACAGTTAACACATTTTTCATCGTGCGGTTTTCCTTCCTCTTCTTTACGTAATTCCATAATTTCTTTCGTTCCTCGTTGTAGAAGTTAGTT
>JABASL010000139.1:0-23054 GCA_019775825.1 Neanura muscorum | reverse complement strand
GAGTTTTGGATTTACACTTGCTTTTCGTATGGGATTCCGACGAGAACGATGGATGATACAAACGTTGATTTTGCCCTGGGTTGAACCAAACGATCCAGAAGAAAGGACAAATCGTTTTAGTCTGGCCCTGGCCATTATTATCTCTATTTCTATTATTACGATTATTACGATTATTTTGTTATTATTATTAATATTGTTATTTCCTAATCCACCATGTCTCCGTTTTACGCTCGAGGGATTTGATTACTTCATTAACTGCTTTCCCTTGGTCCTATAATTATTTCCCAGAAGAGATCAGATATAGAGGAAGAGCTTAATGTCACTGAAGGGAATCGGAGAATATTGGACATTATTTTCAATAACAACCAACCCAAATGTCCAATTATTTTTTTTACGAGTTGGATACCAATAAATATAGAAATTATGATCATACAGGGCATTCCAATTGTTGGTGAAACATTGAGTCCTTCAAGGAAAAATGAGAAGAAAGAAAATGTTTTCTTCCAGTCTTTACCTGTTGCACATTTTGGAATTTTTCCATTCTCTTGGAACAGCTTCCAGGAGTGAGCCTTCGCCTTTATCTCACTTCCTTTTATTATCCAGGAGTCTAGAGAGAAAACAACCACGCACAACCCACAAATAAAAGGAAAACAAAACACCAAATTACTACTTTCCCTTTCTCTCTTTCTTTCTCTGCCCCACTTCCCACCCAATCACATTTAATTTTGTCCAAAACTTCAACCACTGCCAAAGAATGTCACCATTACTCATCCAAAATGCCAGAAAGTATTAAACTCTACAAAATAAGAGTAGTCCAAAACCTAGGCTAAACCTAAAAAACGTAAACCTAAACCGAAACCTAAGCTCAAATCTCCCTTGAAATCAACCTTAGCTTACACAGAACTAACCTCTAAACCACGGTTACCGCCACAAAAATCCATCCAACATTTGCACCATCCAAACTACTCAATCACAATCAGCAAGTAAAAATTTTCAGAAATCGAAAATTGTGGAATACAGAAAAATTTCCAAAGAAAACTTTTTTTTTTTCGTTTTTTCCCTAAGAAATCTAACCCTAAGTGCTACCCATGCCTGAATTTTTTTACCACAATTTGGCAGTTCTGGTGAAGGGGTAAAAAGATGGATTTATTTTGTAAGTTTTGAAACTCCCGCCACCTTTGGCACCTTTTGCTACATAATAGCTCAATCTTTGCTTGTTAGTTGCAGACTTTGTTCTCACATCCATCTACTCTTCCTTTCAATCACGACACGACTGACTCTTCACTCCAAACGAAGCTCCGTAGAAGCTCCTGACACATATTGTGGTTCAGAAACAGTCTCCGAGATGGTAACCCTTTCCAGCTCACCTCAGCGCTTCCTTTTCCAGCCTTCCTCCAGCGTTTCTCCAGCTTGCTCAAAAACTTACTCAAAGACAACCTGAACCCACAACACTGGAAATTCAGCACAAGAGACAACGACTATTCTCCAAAGTGAAAGCAAATCCTCTCCCTAGTCCCTACTATCCTCGACTTTCCATTTTCCAACCTTTCCATCCAACATTGCTTGGTGGATTTAGCCTTGAAGCACTTTGGAAAATAGAATGGATTTCGATTTAGAAAATATGGAAAAAAGAAGTTACATCTCAATATTTTATCCCAAAGGAATATGTCATAGGTAGAAAAAAAATGGACATGTAAGTCCACTTTCTGTAAAGCTCTCATCCTGCCTGACTTCACCTGGATTACATTCCCTTCTTGGTTATTCGATGCTCAGGAGAAACACAAAAGACAAAAGGAAATTGGATTTGTACGTCATCCTTCGTTCTAACCTAAAAATAGGCCCTAAAGTTCGGGTGTCCTTCCTATCTACTCAAGGGCTCCCAAAATTGACACAAGAGTAGAACAACAAATTACACTTGCTCTACTTCCCTAAAATATAATCCATCTAAACTCCCCACTCCCCACCATACGTGAATCAACAAAAATCAATTAATTGTTCGTCTCGAAGCTAAAATACAAGACGGGCTAAAATAACCTAACTCTTAACCTTAGACTTAAATTAATCTAGCTCATGTTATTTAAGTATTAAACATAAACCCAAATACTAAACTTAGCCTAAACTGTTAACCCTAAACTAACTTGCACCAAATGTCAGGTAAAAAATATCGACTTGATACAAATCACAAATTTAACCCTGACTAAATCTAAGTTTACACCTAACCAAAACTAACCCTACCCCTAACCCTGTCGTACCGGAGTTACTTAGCCTAGAATCCAAGACTAAAGTTGTAATCCTGGATTATTCCAGCTTGAAAGTTTTTTTAAACTGTTGCTTGGTGGTTTTATTTTTAGAGAAAAGATTGTATCGCTCCTTCCTTCCTTGCTTCTTACGTTGAGCTTTTTTTTTATTTTGTTCAAGAAAAGCTTTTTCCGTAGGGCGGAAATGAAGAGAAATCGATTAGTGTGGAGAAAGTCGTTTAACTTTGAGAATTTTTATCCTCGACCTTGTTGCACCAATGCTTCTTGAGATTAGCTCAAAGTACATGGTGGTAACAACTTTCTTCACTGAAACTTTTCATTCTTAACATTGACATTAGTTGGTTTAATCTAACCTAAACCAAACATGACTCTAAATTTGGCTCACCCTGTACGGCTCCTAAAAGCAACGATGCCTAAACCGAAACAGTAATGGCTGAGAGGAGAATCCTCTTCAAAATTATTAATTCCCATCACATCACTACCATCATCATCGTCATGATGTTAGCCTTGCCTCAAGTGCACTTTCTTCCCTTGTGACGTCTATTTGCAAAAATCTGTGCCCTACCTTCTAACAAACTAACACTTATTCTTGTAATTAACCTGATGGCTTCAATCCTTTTACTTCTTCTGTTCATCTACTCAGTACAGGGTTAGCTTTATCTTAGGTTAAGTTCTCAACGTTTTTCAATGAAGCTCTTCATAATTCCCAAAACAACAAAATTGGCTACCCTGTATAATACAAACCATTTTGTCTAGAAGTCTTCTAAACTCTAAAATCCCATCCCTCCACATGCACATTCAGCACATTTTCCTTTAATTATCATCCACAAATTAACACCATCCTGGCCACTAGCTCATAAATTCATAACTTTCAGGGTCATGACCCCAAATTGCTGACACTTCATAAAATGAAGTTCAATTCAATCTCACTTCCAGAGCATAAGTTTTCAGTCGCTCCACAATTGTTCAGAATCACAATTCTTTGTAAAAAAAAAAAAAAAAAAAAAAAAAAATGGTCATGACCCCAAATTGCTGACACTTCATAAAATGAAGTTCAATTCAATCTCACTTCCAGAGCATAAGTTTTCAGTCGCTCCACAAAATCATTGGGTTTGTTCAGAATCACAATTCTTTGTTAAAAAAAAAAATAACGAAATCGTGGATTTATATGAACCGAAATAATAAAACTTAAAAATAATAAAACGAAAGCTAAATAAATTTGGATTAAGCTTTTGGAGCTCTTTTGGAGAACGTAAGGAAGGGTTATTGCCAAAATAGAGGCGGAAATGGGTTTTTGGCGGAAGGATGTGTGATGCCTTTGGATTCCATTTTTCTCTCAGTCACCCACCGTTCGTCACTGTGAGACTGTAGACGACGTGGAGGAAAACCAATTTTAAAAAAGCCGAGCTGCTACCGGGCCTTTCATTCCGGATCCTGGAGAAAGGTATGCTAAGGAATGCTGAGTACAAAAGAATAAGGCCAGGAGGCTTCTTACTTCGATGAAGAAAATATCCATTTTCTCACCTTTTGTATTAGATTAGATTCTTTCTTGATTCCTTCAACGTACTAAAAGGCTTATAGCCATTCTCAAAATGAAAAAAAATAAGAAGAAAGACGAGACTTAACTTTCTCTAAGGTAGGATATCGACGATCCCTTTAGAGCAGGGATGCAGAGGCCCTTTGACAGTTAAGAGATTTCCTTCCGTCTAATCCCAATTTCCCAAAGGCTCAAAACCTCAAAGTCAATTTGTACTTTCAACCTTTCCAGAATACTTTCAAGCTTTTACGGAATGAGAAATGCGCGACACAGGAAATTTTTTGGTTGGAAACACGTCAGCACGATAGAAACGTCACTTTTCGAACTTTCATTTTCACCAGAAAGAACTAACAAAAATTTTGGGCTTGTGAACTTAAGTTATCCACTGGGAAATAATATTTAAAATACTCCTGCCTTGGGAGACACACTTATTGGAAAGGGTAAAAAACTGGAAAATGCAAAAACTAGAAAATACAAAAACTAGAAACGTTTTCTTAAAACAAAAAATTCAACCAAGACTGAATGACATTTTGGCCAAACGAAGAGCACAAGTATCACAAGCAAATCCAAATTACTAACTAAAATTAATAATCTCATCGTCATCGTCTTCATCTCTCTAATGAAAAGTACATTGAATCAATAGTTTCATCATCAAAATTTGCATAACGAGATGTGTGCACTTCTTGTTATAGCTCCTGAAATATCCTACACTAACTCACTCCCTCGTACGCGGCTAAACACACCTTTATGTGCCATTATTATACAACATAAATTCAATTTCAATTAACTTCACCCAGGGTTTCACTTCGAAACTTTGCGTAAGCCTGGCCCTCTGAAATTTTTATTGACTTACGCCTAGTGTTCACGTCAAAATTGTAAATTGAAAGTTTTCAAGCTCCTAGTTTTCAGGCCCCTAGTTTTCAAGCTCTCTTAGTTTTCAAGCTCCTAGTTTTCAAGCTCCTAGTTTTCAAGCCCCTAGTTTTCAAGCTCCTAGTTTTCAAGTTCTTAGCTTTCAAGCTCCTAGTTTTCAAGCTAGCTTTCAAGCTCCTAGTTTACGTGCTCCTACTTTTCAAAAATCAAGTTAAACAAATTCTTGGTTTTCAATCTTGGAGTTGAAGCAAACTTAAGCCCAGTGGAAACTGGGCTTAAATTGCGCAATTCAGAGGGTTATCTGTGCAAAAAGAAATCACGCCATATTCTCAGTATCGGTGCTAGGTGTACGTCAGGCTAGGTTTAGGCTTTAAGTTGAAACAAAAAAGAAAGTACTTTTCGGTTAAGCCGTTTGTTTTATTTAAAAGTTCGCATAAAATGGAAATAGTGTCCAAAATATTCGGCCTAGTGTTTGGAATTATACGGTGTTCGACCTCTGTTTCTTTAAAAGTGGTGTGCACCCATATTTTTTCTATTAGGCATTTTTCCTCCTCCTAAATGTGGTATATGGCCTAGTTTATAGGCACCTAGATTTGAAAGTGATCTCCATAAAATTTTTTCGCTGAAAGATAAGTTATAAGTTTCAAATGACTTTTGAAGCTCTCATGGTTCAGTGGATTGTTTGTGTAGACTGACTAAATCCGTTTACATATCCATAAGTCACACGCAAAAACCCTTAAAAAAAAGTTGGAAACTGTGGAGTTGATCACGTTAACAAAATTTAGCTGTTAGCTTATGCCCTTTAGCACCTCCCAGAACCAGCAGAGTAGTGTAAAAGTTTTGCAAATGAATATTCTGACTGCTCTTTGCCATTTAGCTCGTACTAAAACGTTCTATTCATAACCTCTTCTCCGTTGGTTGGCCATGTCATCTCCTGACACCCAAAGTTTATTTGAAGCTTTATCATCTTCCTAAATTCTAAAAGTACTTTAACTAATGCTCATCTGTTCAAATATACTCCCTCCCTACGTTTGTTATTATTTCTTTCAAGTTAAAATGGATTTTAGTCCTTCCCAGCATAGTCTGACGCTGACACAGGAAGGGATTCGGCAGGAGATGATTACCAACAATCACTTCAAGACAAGGCTAAAAATAATTTCAAAATAGCACAAACAATCAATCACTTGTCCAACCTTCCTCTCACACTCACCATCTTCCTTTACAACTTTATGTAAATACACGTAGCTCTCCCCTTAATAAGCACAAACCCCACAGCAAAAACACTTTCGCAAAATCCTCTCATAAAAAAACCCATTTTGCATGAAAATTGTTATAGCTTTTCAATTGTTCGAAACACCATAAATTCTAGAATTTTCTGCTTAAAATTTTGAAATTTTAAGTCAAAATCTTCCGAGAAACGAGATCGATTAACATAATATTTTTTAAAAAAAAATCGATTCTTCGAAGCCCCTAAACCTAAGTTATAGGAAAAGAATTGAATTTGCCTGGAATTGCAATTGAAAAAATTTAATGACGAATTAGCACGCGGTTGAGTAAATATTTTAATCGAAATTTTGAATTGGTGGGAGATTTTGGACAGCCTGAGAAATAAGATTTAATGTGCCTGGTTTGCTGCAATTTTCATTTACTTTCCCATTATTTCCATCCGTTATAAAGCGAGTGAGGCCTCGAAGCGAGAGGGAGCTTAATTAATTAATTTTGTTTATTAAAATTCAAATTATCTTTTATTCAAGTGTCATGTCTCCCCAATGAGAGACCATAGAACAAAAGAGGCTTATAACAAAGCCCTTTTCTTTCCCTTGTAGCGTCCAAATTGCATGGGTCTTCACAATGTGTTCTCATTAGCCTTCATGCAGTTAAACCTGTTGTTAGCCTTAACTTTTCACTTTGACTTTCATCTTCTTTCCCTTTCCTTCAAATCCCTTTTTCCTTCAACCAGCTCAACCTCTGCTCAACTGTGTTAAAGTGTGTGACTCAAAATTAAAAGTTAGAAGTAAAATGCAGTGGGGTGACAAATTGGAAGGAGTCAAAGGAAGATGAGTTAGGGAAGAAGAAAGATTTAATTAGCATAAAATTATTAGGCACTTTCCTCTCCCAGTCACTCATTCCCTCCTTTCACTTCTCTTCTTATTCACCAAATTTCACAATTGTACAAACGATAGTTCAAACTTGGAAACTCAACTTTGAAACGAGAGCCAACTACTTGTGACTTTGAGATTATTACATACTACCATCATTATGATTCAATTGAAATGGAACTCTCCTGGTGCCAAGGCTCTTCCTTCAGACGAGAAAATGGAGAAAGTTAATTAACTTTAGAAGAGAAAGTAGCTGAAAACGAGGAAGGAGGGGCAGGAGACATAAAAAAAGTTTCTACAACTCCCTCAACACTACCCTTCCTCTGTCTCTCTTCCTTTTGGTGTCTCTTCCTCGTCTTTTTTTGAGTTTTTTCAAGAGCGAAAATTATTTGAATTATTTTCACTTTTTAGTTTTAACAGACCTGCAACTTGAGCAAAAGTGCACAGCTTAATTATCCTTTTTCTCGCCCCATGTACACTAATGTCAAAAAAATCTCAAGGGTACATTTCCTTTTTACAACATCTAGCGGGAAAAAAGTTTTCTGAATTACACCAAACCTACTTTAAAAATACAAAAAGTTTTCTGAAGCACGACTTCCTGCAAAGTCACAACCCAGTTTCGATGAAATTCTCCGATTTTATGCTATTCCTCCCGATATGCGGCATTATGAATATTATCAAATCGAGGTCAAAGATCAAACTTCTTACCTTTACTCTGCTTGCTAACTTTGTCACGAAGGACATTAATTTGGAATACTCGACCAAACTCTTCAAAAAGCGTCTTGAGTTCTGATTCACTGAGGTGCTTGGGAATTTGTCCCACGAACATTTTGATTGCATCAGGATCTGGTACATCACCCGGTGAAAACGTGTCCCCATTTATCACTCTGTAAATCATTTAAAAAATATTATTAACTTTCACCTTATTTAAATGATTACTTACAATTTTTAAAAATACTGCCCAGTGGAGGTGGAATTTGTAAAATTTTATTTGAAGTTAAAAAATTTCAAACCAATTTTTTTTTAAATTTTAAAACTAAAAGTGTAACCTTTTTATCCGATGGAAATGATTCCTTTCTCATTAATCTCTCTTTAGGGAAAGTAAAAAATAGAAAAAAAGGTCTATTTTCTTTTCTTTGACAAAAAGTACCAAAACATTAATTCCTCGAGGGTTTAATTTCCTTCGAAGGCTTCTCCCTTCCCGTTTAGAAGTAGAATCCAGAGGAGACTAGAAGACAAGATTTCTACTTGTCCTTGTCAAGCGTAATTAGAAAGGAGAGAGAAAGCTAGGCCACTTTCACTATGCCTTTAGTCCCCAGTATTAGAATATACTTTCCAAAAGCCCATCCATCAAAAACAAAATGCAATAAAACACTTTGTGAGAGACTTCGAAGTCCATTCCATTCTCTCATTTAGCACCACCATGCCACCACCATTGAGACCTACACACTTTCATTTACATATTCAAAATAGAGAAGAGGAGGGCGGGGCTTAAGACGTAATTTAAATTAGATTTTAACCTAATTTACCTCCACTTCGTGCTTCCTTATTAGAGGCACGGAAATTAAAAACTTCCCAGGCGAGAGAGAAAGCTCGCTTTTCTATGCTCCAAGCAATTTTCAAAAGGTTTATTCGCTTTAAAATTCAGCATCATTCAAAATTTTCTGGTTGTGGCGAAAATTTACTGGCGAAAAGAATCATAAAGTGAAAGTAGTCGAAATTTCCCGTTTTCTAAAATTGCAGAATACCGTGCAGAAAACCGTCCACCGAAATCTGACCAAATTGTAGACTAGAGTAAATCCGCAAATATATATTGGGAAACATGCAAAAAATATGCAAGACTTAGCAGGTGGAATTGGACGACCAAATTATTAGGTGACATTGTATATAAAATGTAGATCTTAGAACAAGAACGGTTTCAAAATTCAAATCGTTTAATCAAAGGCTACACTTTTCGAAAATCCAATTCAGAAATTTACACATGGTCCAAACTTAAATTGTAATTAATAAAGGTTTGAGCTTGGAGTAAGTTATTTAGATTTTGAATACTTTTAATAATTACTGCAAAATGAAAACATAAAGTTCAAGGTTTTACAATTAACTTTTTCAACTTTTAAATTAAGGGAAGTGCACTTCAGTCGATTAAAATCAGGAAGTGGAAGTCGACACGTGGGCTCATAAAGTTGTCGCCTAGTTTTTAAAAACATTTTCTAAACACGACAACATTTGTCGTTTTCACTTCGACCAAACAAATCCTAGCGTCACCCCTTTTAATTTACTTAATGCAACTTGTAGTAGTCTTAATTATTGACATTTCCCGTGCCTTTAGAGGCTTTAGAAGGAGAAAGCTCAAAAGGGAAATTTGGAATACCGTGAAAGAGGCTACGGATTAACTCATAACATAAAGCCTCTTCAGATTAAATGCAAAGCTAGTGCAGGACGTGCATTCAAAAAATCCCGCCTTCAACATACGTGTGTGTGTCAATAGGATATTTCTCATCATTTGCCTTCCATTGAAGAATTACACAATGCACAAATGAACCCTCATTCACGCATCCCTCCTTTCATTTTCATTCACTTGCTCACTACAGGGTGCTCAAAAATACGCACATTTTCTTATTTTACGCAGTTAATAGTCCCTTAATTTAGAGGCAGTGTTACATAAAAGCGGAAGACGGGGAAATTTTTTTGGAGCACCCTGTATAAATTCTAATAATAAATCTATTGAGGAAGCAGAAAAGCTTCAATGAAAGCTAACAAAGCATACTGTGTGGAGAACTGATATTAAAACAAGATAAAATTACATATTTTTTCCTTCTGTCTCCAATAATCTTTTGTCATGAATTTAATTTCGGCAAGTTACAAAAGCAAAAAGCCCCTAACACAAATTATATACAAAACCTTGCTTTTTCCAAAAAAAAATCCCCAGTAAAATCTAGAGCAAAGTCGAAAATCCACTAAAGAATCCAAGCACCGATCTGCCAAATTCAAAATAACGAAACCGAAAACTGAGTGTTTGTGCGAAAAATCTAGGGCAATAACGACGCTGAACCTAAACCCCATAAATAAATGCGGAATTTTACAGTAACCAAACAGCTAAACCGAACACAGGCAGCTAGAGGGTAGATTATAATTTAAGGGAGGTGGGCAATCAAAATTCCTAAAATTCACTTTCACTTTGCCGTTTCAGTTCACAGCCTTTTTTGTGTAGAAAGAGAATAGTAAGGAAAAACGGCGGAAGGAGAAAAGAAAATTAGTCTTGTTAGTAGTGCGTGCGTGGGTGGAAAGATCGGAAAGCATGTTCTAATGTTAAAGGCTTATCTGGAATCAGTGCTAAACATTACTTAAGCCCCGCCGTCAGGAGAGCCATCAACCCAAGACATGATCGCTTCAACCAAACCCACCCGCTCACTTTACTCCTCAGCCCCCTCAATCCAGCACCAAAAAAACTATTTCAAAAGAATTTCAACAACTTTCTCTTCCCCAAATAAATCGAAATCCTGGCAAAAGAAAGAGAAAAGAAAAGTTTTCTTTTGTTTTTATCTTCCAACTTTCTTTACAAGGCAAGAGTAGAGGACTTGAACCCCTTCTGGGGTGGGTCTTATTTTCCCTACAACATTTTCCATTTATTCCTGTCCAAAAAGTAGGGTAAGTATGTCGCAACATAAAAATTACGCCCACCTTGTATGGTCTGGTGGTCCTTTATGGTGACAAAAAGATTCAAAACAACAAACCCCGTGTCTCAGACCTTGTCTTAGTGCGTGTGCTGACAGAGTAAAAAAGAAAACTTTTTTCTCTTGTCATTCCAGAAAGAAAGAAGATCCAATGGGAAAGTTTTTTAGCTATTGTCATCTTACTTTTGAAAATTCACGTAGAAGTGATAAAGTACAAGTACGCGGCCTTATTTTCCTACTCTTTGACTGATTTATTACCTTCTCAAAAATAAAAGTGCGGCTTCAATACGATACGAATATTTTGGCATTCACATTTCAAATAAAATGTAAATTATTCCCTCCACTCTGTCTCTACATCTAAGACGTTTCAAAGACATTTGTCTTTTCCAAGACTTAAAGTCAAAACCGTCTTCATGTGTCTGCTACTACAACCCTAGAAATTGAGTACACCCGCTGCCACACTCGCCTCAAATTGAACTGTCCATGCTTATAAGCAAACACACAACTCAAAAAATTGAGAAAAATTGGAACAATAAAATACAGAATGTACACAATTTTGACCCATTATACTAAAAGTACACACGTACAAAATTACACTGAAGTTTCGCAAAGTAACACATGTGCGCCTTACGAAAATGGTGCCGTTTTCTGCTGTACAAGGTGGTTGAAATTCTTTTCTAAAAACATACCATAAAGACTTTTAAAAATAAGCAACACTTTTTTACACTTTGAAAGTTTTTCGCTTTCTTTTTTGAAAAGAAAGTACATTCCAGAAATCTTGGGTGAAATCCGGACTTTCACTTTTTTTTACATCTCTGGCCCGCACATAAAGCATGGAGGAGCGGAGTTGTGAAAGAAAAGTGAAAGTTAGAGTCACCAAAATTTTCTTTTAGAGTATCCCTGTTTATAAAATAAAAGACATGCCATAATTGATGACAAATCGGCAAAACGCATCGGTTTCGCCGATGGAATGGTTTCGTTATGAGTGTTTTGAAATAGTTTCATCAGATTTAGCGTGGCCATAGAACGGAAAGTCAATGACAATTTTTGTTGGAATTTAAGGCAATTCCTAGGTTGGGTCGTCTATAAAAACTTTTTCCGTGACAAGAATGTAAAAAAAGTACATTAAAAGTAGTGGAATAAAGAAAAGTTAGGGAAGGTCAAATGTGTTGGGAGTGTAAGAGGTAGTAGAAAGGAATGAAAGTGCAAATCAGAACCTGGAGGGTAATAAAAAGTCGAACGCAGGGTAAAAGAAGAAAGATCAAGGGGGAAAGTTGAGAACTTTGAGCTTTTACTCATCCCGCGCCAAGAAAAAAAGAAAAGTCTGACTTTCCAATCCCTTGAAAATCTCTTAACACACGTAAGGGACTAGACCAAGTCTCACTCTCGGCCCCCATTGTTTGGACAACTTGTCTTCTCAAGGGTATAAGAGGCCAAAGAACCATTTCTCAAGAGATCTCATCATCATCCCATAAAAATTGGAGAAGGCAGAAAAAAGCACAAGCATTAAAAACTAAAACAAAATTCGAAAAATAATGCTGGCATCTTTGAATTCCTTTGAGCTACTACAATCCGTTCTTGAAAAGACATTTTTTCCCTCACCCGGTTTAAGTTCGAATAAAAAAGCGAGATTTTTTAAAAGGAAATTTTTTTTTAAAGGATTTTGATTCTGCATATTGTTTTATGTTTTGAAAGAAAAGTTTTTCGCCTTTGGACTTCCGTTCCTCGTTTTGAAAACTCTTAAGGTCATTTCCCTCGTGATTTCCTCATCATCTCTTGCATTATTTCTTAACTAAGAACTTTTGTTTTTCTTGAGAGTAATTTAGCTAATGCTTATTTCTACTTTCTCTCTTCAGTAAATTTTAAGAGTTTAAGAGTTTCAACTTTTCATAACTTTTTGTCGTCATCTTTCATAAGTTTTCCTTCCCTTTCCAATTCAATATAAGAACGACTAGAAAACGAATCCCAATTACTACTAGACTTTTCCACTAGAGGAATTTTCTAATAGTTCTCAATTCCCCTTGAGCATTTTCCTTTTGTTGAACAACTTTTCAAGCCCATTGGGATTCTGTCTTTAACTCTCAACTAAAAACAAACAGTTTCTTGAGTCTACTGGAGGTGGGTTGGTGGTTTTAGGAAAGGGAAAATGGAAATCATGAAATTGGAATGCTTTCACTTTATGACTTCCTTCACGTAGTCTTATATATATAAGAGGAGTATTAAACTCATTTGGGTGTTGTTAGCATTACCATTTTCCCATTTGCATAATACTAAAGATTCGGAAATGGAATAGAGAAGAGCGGAAATCTTAATAATTATTATCACTTTCTTCAGCAGTCCCCCAAAGGAGAAAATTAATTCTAACTTTCTCCTTTTCAGGTTTCGAATTTCTCTAAATTCCTTCATATTTCAAATTCTTCGTGAATCCAATTCCAATTGTGATCCCTTATTTTATCCCTTATAAATTATTTTACTGACCTAATTTAAAATCCGCCCCACTACCACAACTTTGAGACTTTAGGCTCTCAGAAATCCAAATTCAAAACACTTTCTTACCACTTCGTGTATTGTCAGCTCAAAGTGACGTAACTCCGGTTCACTGGACCAAAACTAATCTCCACGCTTTTACCTTTATTACATTCTAAACTTTCTCCCTTCTTCCACATTCTGCTTGCTAATTCAACCTTATTCTCAATAGGGTTCCAAATGTTTTGGAATCTTCCAATTTAATGTCCCCATCCTGACAACTATAATCTCCCAAATCTCTACAACCGTAACATCCATTTCAAAACCTAAATTCTAAAAAGGTCAAAGGTCAAAATAATGTCTGAATAGTAAAGTTCCTTCCTCAGGTTCTTTTTATGACCATTTTTATTACCCCTAACAACATTCTATACTCAACGTCCATTCTCAAAATGTTCTTCTTCAACTTATGGGTTACCGTATAACGTCCGAAACGAAAACCTTTCCATTTTACAACTAGGGAAGTTTGACAACACGGGGATATTCTTTCTCGCACAAAATTTGAAAATCTTCGGTGTTTGTCTTCCTTCTTAGCGTTCAATTTTAAGACTTTTTTTTTTGGAAACTTAGCATCTTATTCCATCACAATTTCACACAATAGGCCCCTACTGCTACATCTTATTCCTTCTTATTCTTGAGCTGAGGCAGTTGAATTCCAAATGGTTGAACTTTTGAATTCAGCACGTGAATTGAGGAGATAGGAAAAGCTGGGCCCTGTGTGTATGGAAATGGTTAGATGGCCTACACATGGAGATAAGATTCGCTCAATCCTTTTGGAAATGTATGCAAAGAGGATTCCAAATTGGGAACATAAGGCAAGCCTACCTCAGTCTCACCATGCTGTCCATGCTCCCCTGCCAATGACACTTTTAGACTTGGGAAAAGCGGGAAAGAAGTGAAAGTAAAAGGTAGTTTTGAGCTCTTGTAGTTGGTTAAAATAGCCAAATACAAGGAGAGAGATCCCACTTGGATGTCACACTGCATGGGAGGCACTTCTACAATTTACCAATTCAAGAGGAGTGAGACGTAGATGCATGAAAAGAAAAACGAAAAGTCAGATTGGGAATCGATTTTTTACCCAACTCACTTTCCCTTCGTCTCTTACTACTTCACACAAAAACTTTCATTTCCCCCAACACTTTCAGCTCTAGGAGCATCATGGGACGCGGGCGACGCTTGAACCTGTCTCTCTTCCCTACAGGGTGAGACAAATTCTGGATTTCTTTACGTGTTATCATCACTGTAACTCTCACATTTTCCCACCACCTTATATGCCACTGCCACCCTTCCCAGCAAACCCAAGACAAAATTCATGTCAGACTTGACAAGGAAATGCTGAACAAAATTCTAGTAAAAAAACCGCAGAGAAAAGGGACAAAATGATAGGGTCTAAAGACTTACAAGTTTCAAACTCCTAAACAACTGAATGCCAATTGAGCAGATTGCGTCCACAAAACTCATAATTCTAAGTTTTAGCTTAAAAATAAAAAAATTTACCATGAAATGAAAAAGTTATTTTCTGATTGATTTTATTCTTCGAAAACGTAAAATATTCGAATAACGTGAACAATTACGCTGCTAAGACTGCATTAAACAGGAGGTGGAAGTGTCGAATTTTACGCCCAAAAAAAAACGCTGAGAAGAAAGCGATGAATTCAAGTTTGATCTTCCTGAATAAAGTGTGAATTTTATTTTACCCAAAAGTTAACTAAGTTTCTGGACCCCTTTTGAAAAGTACCCCTCGAGCAATTTTTTTCCTTTCAAGTCCCAAGTGCCCTCATAGTATTTACATTATTGAAAAAGTAAAAGGCGCGCCTTTTCAATTTTCACCCTCCAGAAAACCTTCCCAGGCTGTCAAGTAGAACACAGAAAGAGAAAAGAGGACTGATTCCAATCTCTCGGCGCGTTTTGTTTCAATTTCTCGCTTTTCAACCAAGCCCTTTTCCTTTTCTCATCTCATTCAGACTTTCTCTTTTTTGTTGGAGAGATATGAAATAAGATTTTCAAATGGAGAGAAGGAGAACCACGGCACATGGAGAGTTCTTTCTTAGAGCCAGTAACTGAAGATGAGAAACCAAAATCAAAGGGTGAGTCAACCAGGCACAAAAGTTAGAAAGTATCAATGGCTCTCGCTCTTTGCTCAATTCCATTTTTGTGGGGAATGAGACGAGTGCAGCAGTGACGGCAGAATTGAATTATTCTCAATTTCATACAGTTTGGTTCTTCTAAAAGACGTCTTTGTTTTCTTATATTTCTATTGTTAAGAACGAATAACAAAAAACATCTCACCACTTTCAAAACTCTCGCCTCCCTGACCCTCATATTTCCGTCCCCAAAATACTAGACGCCATTTATGAACCCATAAAACTTTTTATACAGCTACACGTATTTTGTACAAACACGTTTTTATAAGTTTACTTCATTCTGATTCAGAAAGTTGATTATTGGAAACCCGGTCTGTCTCTTCCATCTTCGCGGTTTTTACTTATTGGATACTACGAGCGTAGAGGGCGCTGAATGCATTCGAATTTTCCCACCCAATTTGAAAACCTTCCCGCCTTCAATAATTCACCTGACAGTTTCATTTCCAAAGACTTCCTTTCTCCCTCCCCTGAGCTTTTTCTATTCATAATTTCCCGTTTTTCCCTATGGAAGATTCGAAGAAAAAATCCTATAACTTTTGTTACCTTTCTCCATCTGCTATCAAAAAATTCCAATTACATTTTTCCCCATTCTTGCATGTTGTAACTTTCAGAAGGACATGGAAATGGAATTGGAAAATACGGAAAATTACATTAAGAAAGAAAGGTATAACTTTCTCCAATCCCAAAGTACTATAACAGCTATTCTGAATCAAGGTAAGATTTTATGTTATAAAATGAAGATTTAAATAAAATGAGAAAAAGCACAAGAAAAAAAAGGAGATGAGAAATTATATCTTCAAATCTAAAAAGCTTACATGGGGAATCCTTACCGTAAATTTCCTAGTAGCTACCTTCAGTTCATGAAAATTATTACAAGATTTTATGGTTTTATTTCAAATATGAAATTTTAGGAATACTAAAGCACATTGGCTCATGGAGGAAAATCCCTTTTCCCTAGGTTCTCTTCCCGGTTAATATCTTATTGTCAAGGAATATTTGACTTTCATCAAGGGAAAGCTAAAGAGAAAAAAAAAGAACTATCTTTGCCATCTAAAAAAATTGCCCCACAAGGGAATTCCGCTTACTTTCTCTTCATTTTCATTTATACTTTTCAGAACGGAACAAAAAATAGTTTCATCTTCTCTATTTCAATTTCTTTTCCCCTCTTAATAGTATTCCTTTACCGCATATAAAACTTAACCAAAATACATCTGTCAGTCAAGAGAAACCAATAAATCTCACAGTTAATTTTAACTTTTCAGTTAAAATTCTATTCACAATTTTCCGATTTCCGTTTTATATTTTATTGTATTATTCTTCTAGCATGTGCAATTGCACCGTGTATATCAGGAAATAAAATAAAATTTCATATTCGTGGAATTTTGATACAAAGTTATCAGTTATACAAAGTGGACAAAGCTTTCACTTTTGCATTCTGCAAATAAAAAAATTGGTACATACATACTTTGGAATAAAAAAGGAAACAAAATTCGCTCCGCGAAATTCGTCGCTGTGAAAAGAGGTAAGTATAAATAACATGTGACCCCAAGACATGAAGTTCCACACGAAAAATTGCAGTATGGGTGTGAAGAAAATGGAAGTGAAAGTTAGTCGTGCAAAAATGAAAATAGAGCCTCTTTTACTCATAAAACTTCATCTTGAACACCTTTCTCTTTCCTCCGAGCTTAACTCAGCTCCAACTGCACTACTCACTGAACTCTATTCATTCCAGTATCAAAACTACTCAAGGGCCCAAATGTGTGTCTTACAAAACATCACATCTTTTCCCTTAGCCAATGAAGAAGCCTCTTTTGAAAAAATAGGACTTTCACTACTTCAAAAAATAGAGACTTTCACCACCCCTTCTATAGACTTTCTCCAGACTAGAAGTACCGCCATGCCTTGACTAGTTGCAAATGAAAGAAAAAAGTTTATTTGGATTCCATTTTCCCCAAAGGACGGGAAAAAATAAGATGAGATTCGTCCTGCTCTATTCTCTCTCATTTTCTTATTATAAAATTAAGAAAAAAATCCTACTTCCTCCCATTACATAAAAAGAAAAAAGATTGAGAGAGAAAGCAGAACGCAGAGTTTCCTGCATATATAATTTAATGTAGAGCCTTTCCCCAACAGAAATAATCATACAAACAAACGACAGAGCTACAAAAACAAAATAAAAACAACTTTTAATCCAAGCTGCATGAAATCAACACTCCTGGCTCGCTAGATAAGCCAGTAGTAATAATACGCTTTCTTCATTTTCCCCGTATTCATTTCTCCTCAACTTTCATAAAAACAGATTTTTTCCTTTTTTCTTTAAAAACACAGACGTTTCTCATCAGATTCTAAATCACCAGGCTTCAATTTTCCCAGGAGCTTTCTCTTAATCTAAAAAAAAATCACCAAAAATTCCACTGCATTCAAACTTTAACACTGGAAATTTTAAGCGACATTTATATTTTTTTATTTTCTGCATTTTTATTCCCCAGTGTAAAGCGTTCTGGGTCGCTATCCCCGATTCTTGTATTGCGGAACAATCAATTTCTAAAACATGGTGATAAATATGTGAGAAAACCGTCCCTAATACCGAGATGTATCTCACTGACACTCCAAATTTAAAAAACAAAGTAAAAGTACAAAAAAGTGAAAGTATAAAAGTGAAAACAAAAAAGCGAAAGTAGAAAAAAAAACAGTTTTCAATGTTCTCCCCCTATTCAAGTTATCCTGTAGCACCCCTCAAATATTTTTCAACTCCATTTACAATCAACTTTGGAACAACTAAAAGTGAAATTTTCATTATTCAGAAAGGTGGATTAGAAAGGAAAAGGCGGAGAAGACAAAAGCTCCCCATGTTATACCAAATTACTTTATTTTCTAAAAAGGTTCCTTCTACGTGCACTTTTTCTTGTACCTTGTTCCATAGTTGCAGGTTGCACAAGGTTGGTACAATCTTGCCTAAAAACCTCAAATACGTATTATTCTTATAGTTTTTATTAAAGTTTGAGCATTAACGTGGCTGTAGGTACCCTGTGGTCATTTGCTAACTGCCAATTTTTTTTATTTTCCCTCTTCTCTTTCACATGAGAAAGAGAGGGGAAGTAGAAGAGGGAAAATAAAAGAAATTGGCAGTTAGCAAATGACCATACGGTAAGTTGGAGAAAGATGGTAGCTAAGAATTGGACACACGCTGTGTCTCTTTTAGTTGCCTTGAAAAAATGAATGCAAGCGGTAAGTTTTTGAATTGAAAAGATAGACGTAGGAGAGAGGACGTTATGGATGAATTGCGTGGTAGAAGGTGAGCGATTAGTAAATAATTGATTAAGTTCTTTTCTCATAGCTTTCTAGACCAGAGAGCTTCTATCTACCTATCTTTTTCTAGAAAATGAAGCGGAGTTTCAGTCCCGGCTTTCTGAAGCTCTACTGAAGGAAATATCGATATTGGATAACTATTTTCTTCGTTCTTGAAGACCTTTTGGAAACGTAGAAAAAGCACCTTTCCCCTGAGTCCCAGTCCACGGAAGCTTCAGCCTTCAAGCCAAGCCCTGTCATGTTCAATTGGATTTTCTATCCATAATATCCTCTTTTAAGAGTAGGAACAACCCTCACTAGGATTCTCTAGATCAACCCAATGAGCCATTCAATAAGTGACAGGAAACTCCGTAAAGCAAAACACAAGACATATCTGAAGTAATCAAATTCAAAGCATATGAGCATTGTAGAAAAATCACAATCGTTAAGAATGTTTTTCCAACAATGACATTTGGAAAATTGGAAAAAGCTTTCAATAAAGTCAATGATATAAAAAGCGGGAGCGTCTTCTGAAAAACTTATTCAAAAAACGAGAAAACGAAGCCATAAAACAGAAAAGTCAAATTGGAAGAGAAAGGAAGTAATCAACTTTTTTATATGCAAACTTTTTCTACTGTCTCTTTCTTCCCAGAGCAGTAGCATCAACCCAAGGTAAAAAAGTAAGGTAGCATGTGAAGGGTTTTTTTTTTATAGGAAACCGATTATTGATCGATTGTCTAATCCAACTTTTCTTTTGGATTCCCATCACCCTGTCTTTTTCCCTTACACGGCATCTATCCCTTTCCAAGTTTTTATAATGATGTTCCCAGAACAAAAAAGTTCCTTATTAAAAAGTTCACTATCCTGGTCTGTCCCATTACCAAAAACTCGGTTTTGTTAAATTTCCCTGTCCCATATGTGGCCCACATGACTTGCATTTAAGGTCTAACTTCTAATCCAAATCCGAAACTACAAAATAGCACAATGTCGTAAAACGTCGTAAAAAAGTTTAAAATTAAAGAGAAAGTTTCAGAAAAGAAACTTAAAAAAAACGTTAACTGGCGTAAAAATGGCGTTAAAAATACAAAAAAAAGTTCGTAACTAAAGTTTAACAAAACAACTCAAAATGTTCTAGGGAAATACTCAACTTGATTACCAAATGTTAAACCCTGGAAAATAAGTATCTGAAATTAAGCAAAATTAAAACGTGACGTTTTGGGAGTCAACTTAGGAAAAGTTCCAATTAAGGGGTATGCCCTTAGGTTTAGCTGTAGCTCCTGCTGAAGGCGGTGATGGTGGTAGTGGTGGTGGAGATTGATTAGAAAGTCTTAATGAGTGTTCTAAGGATGACCCTCCCACCTTTGATAGACAGCTTACGGTGGTGGGAACGTTACGGTGGGAATCATTAGTGGCTACAAGAAAAAAGGGCGTGGAAGGATGAGTCAGAAAGAGTCCCTTTTTAGTATTATTCGAGTAAGAAAAAACAAAAGACGAGAAAAACGTGCTCAAGGGAGGCTTGAAGTGTCTTCAAGATTTCCTCCAGAAAAAGTCAAAGCGTGTGGAAGATAATGACTTCCAAAAAAAATGTTCGATAGAAATCATTTACTTCCTTCTTATCTTCTTCCCAATCTCAGCTTCCTCTTGACACTATTCAATCAACAGACAAAGCATCTCCTCCCCTATCTCTGCTCCACAATCAGTAGAAAAACAAAAGACGGAAAGTAAATCACAAATCAGCTCTCAAAGTTCTCAAAAATCCAAACGACTTGATACTTCAACTCACAGCCTATCACAATAAGAGCTTTTGAATAAAATATATTTTCCCACCTTACTCCTACGTCCTACATCTTGGATTCGTTGAAGCCACGACGACAAACGCCTGAGTGAAGAACAATAAAAAATAGAGTGAGGAGAATCTTTTTCTTTGCCGGAAAGGAAATCAAGGAAGAGATTAGATTGAGAAAGGGAAATGTCTGAAGAAGAAGTTCGCTTAATGCATACCAAAGTGAAAGAATCCTAGGATTCAGCAGTATAGGAACTTACGAATTCTAAGATTCTCTTTTAAAGGAAAAAGAAACGATTTGGAATGAAAGGATTTTCTAAAACTAGGTTAAGACTTTATTCCGGTTGGCTTTGAATCATTTCCGCTACTTCCTTAGGCACACTCAGCATGTTCAAGTAAGTCTCAGAAAGTATTTGAAAAGCCGCGCCCTCCACTGCCCACTCCAAATTGAATCAAAATCTTCAAAATTTATGCCCATAGGAAATCGGCAAAAAAATCGCCAAATCGATACCCAAAGACTTAAAAAAATGAAAAATATTCCTAACACTGCGCCACAGAAAATCAAATAAACACTAAACAATTTTCCTATAAGCCTAAACGTAGCCTAAACGTAACTTTTGACTTTCTATTTGCAACTCAACTTTCCAATAGGATCAATCCATTCAAATTATTTACAGTCCAATTTGCGAAAAATTTGTTTTAAACAGTAATAATAAAACGGAAAAGAAACTAACTTATATAAGCGAAATTGAAAAAAAATTTTTAGTCAAAGGTAAGATTTTTGGCTTTGTGCAGAATTTAGGATAACTTAAAGTTTAAAAATAATTCAAGTTGAAAGAGCCAAAAAAAAAATTTAAATTGGTATTATACAAACATCATTGCCATAAGCGTGCTCTTCCTGCTCTTCAAATTTCAATTCCACTAATTTTTTAGCCAGAGACTTTGAACTTTGTCTTGGTTATTCATTTGATTCTAAATTAAATTTGCATTTGAAATTATATAAGAAAGCCAAAATCAAATTTGTTCCCTTGACTTTATTTTCTTTATTATTATTACGATTCTGATTTAAATCCTTTACTATACAAGAAACCTTTTGCTCATTTCAAATTGAATTGAAATGCAGAGGAGAAAGGGAAATGGAGAGAATAATCGAATAATTTAAGGTTTTCTTCCTCTTCCGTTTTGAAGAACTAAATTGAATTTTTTCTATTTCGTAACCATATCCAGTCCATTAGGCTTTGTTGAAGCGGATTCTCCTAACAGTGCCTGCCCTTAACTAGCAAAATCTTCAATATATTTAAAAAGCTCACAAAATTCGAATTCTATTCTTCAAAAGTACAAATTTACAGGGTGTTCCAAATGTTTCACATTTTGAAAAACCTTTGAAACTTTGAAAAAAAATTTTTTGAAAATCAAAAATGTTCAAAAAGGTACTAAAAATTTGGCCACCCCTACCCCTGTGGCTGGCTTTGAAAATGCAATGAAGTGTCTATGGGAAGGAAATAGATTTTCATTCCTTGAGGCTAGGTGTTTGAGAGAAAATAAAAAAAAGTGAAAGTGAAAATAAGGCCGGAAGATCAGTTTTTTAAAGGATTTGGTCCATAATCCCTCCGTATCCCGCCACTTTCCTTCTCGCTGTCGATAAAATACAATAATAAAGGGATCCTCAAATTTTTTATTTCACTTCCTAAAAGATCATAGAAAAGGGAAAAGTATATTTCTCATCTTTCCTTTTTACATACCTCAAATAAAATTGTTCACAGGAGAAAATACCCTCTCACTGATACTTTTTATTCCCATATACAGTAAGATTCTTACAAATTGCCAAGTAGAAATTTTTAAATTTCCACACTTTTCCTGATTTTACCACTTTAAGCTACAGAAAAACAGCGTTAACAAATTTTCACGCTGGTTTCGCTGAAAACTGCCCCACAAAAGCGGCAGCGCCAGTGCACAATTTTTGAAGATTTTTACATGTTTCAATACTAATTTATGTTCCTCTCATTGTATAAATGAACCACAAGACTCATCTTCACTTCACACTTTCTCCAAAGTGTGAAAGTCAAGGGAAAGGGAAACTCATAAATATTCTATTCTTCCTAGAATACCTTTCTCCTGCCTTTTTTTCCAGAGCTCTTCAATGAGACTTGAAAAAACGGAAAGGATCAGTTTGGACTTTCGATCCATTTCCTGGATAAAACCCTTTTACACATCAACAAACTACCCTAAAATACTCTTTTCCACAAAAAGAGCCTACCCAATTCCAACATTTAGTTTTCTCTATCCATTTTATAACAAAAACCACTTTCACTTGTGTCATTCCCAACCACCACTAGGTACACGAGTAGCACAATTGGGAAAACAAACCACCGAGGCAGGTCGAAGTTCATTCACAGTCTCATTCATTCATCACTGACACCTCGCTTTCTACGAATATCTAAAAACCCTAAA
The DNA here is from genome assembly GCA_019775825.1 of Neanura muscorum. Classification (NCBI taxonomy): domain Eukaryota; kingdom Metazoa; phylum Arthropoda; class Collembola; order Poduromorpha; family Neanuridae; genus Neanura; species Neanura muscorum. Next base: position 427 of record JABASL010000139.1, on the reverse strand, counting down.
TAAATCTACCTCTCAACTATTAGTTATCTCCTGAAAAAAAAGCAATAACAAAAACTACTTTCTCCTAATCGAAATTCAAAGCCACTTTTCATTCTTGACTTTTAAATTAAATTTAGCACCTATTTAACATTAAATACAGCTTAATAAAAGTACTTTTAAAATATTTGAACACTAAATAGAAATAAATTGACTCCTTGCTCGAAATTGTGTTAGTAGAAAATTCAGGTGAACGTGCGCAGGTTTTCAAAATTTAAAAAAAAACTAAACGATAGATAACCATAATGGCTGTACGTTTTATTGGATTTTGGATTGGTTCTGTTTTTGGAAGGAACGACTATTATTTTCGTGGTCGATTAATTATTGTGGTTTAATTGTCCACGATTTAAAAATACAGGGTGGCACATATGTATTGCACCCCCCTCTGGGA
>JABASL010000138.1:0-25897 GCA_019775825.1 Neanura muscorum | reverse complement strand
TCCACCCTCCAAGCAAAATTCCTTCCCTCCAACCTCCGCCCTCATTCCCTCCGGAGGTTGGAGGGTAAGAGGGCGGAGGGCAATCTCTTTGGAGGTAACCTCCGGAGGACAGTACAAGCCTGATTTCCACTATAAGTTTCTTTGTACCTCACTCCATTTTGAAAATAGCTTAACGTTTGTTACAAAAGGAAAACAGAAAAAGATCCTTATCAAAATGGGTGGCATAAATCAAAAGCGTTAAAATCCTAAAAACCAAAACTTTCAAAAATAACCGCCTTCTTCCTCTACCTTAATACCCTGGAAGGCCGTACCTGAAGCACGTAAAACTAATTGCTTTCAACCAGCTTATCTCTAGTCCATTCCCCCATTTTCAAATCTAAAACCTCATTCATAATTGTAATTGCCGCGGAGCATGAAATCCAAACTTTAAAAAAAAAACTCGTTTTCAGTCAATGGGTTCTCAATTCTGGCTTCTATTAAAATCGATTTTCTTGTAGGAAAAGCACTTTTTAAAAATTAAAACTTCCCGCATACAAATCCAATCAGCAGTTAAAAATGAAACGTTCCTGCCATTGCGTGTTTCAAATTTAATTATTTAATTCTCATTTCAGTATTTTCCATAATCACTGGACATTAGCTTGACAAAGGGAGGAAGAAAATGGACATTTTGATTGGCAACAAAAAAGCCTTTGCGTGACAGCGTCTATATTCAAATTTCCATAAAATGGAGCACGGACATTGTATTACAAGAACTTTGTCCCCCATTTTGGAAATTCTCATTTTTGTTTGATCAAATAGATAATATTCTCAGCCAATTACATCCTTTCCTTTTCGTGTTTACACGAATGGCAGGCTCTCNGACATTGTATTACAAGAACTTTGTCCCCCATTTTGGAAATTCTCATTTTTGTTTGATCAAATAGATAATATTCTCAGCCAATTACATCCTTTCCTTTTCGTGTTTACACGAATGGCAGGCTCTCAGACTATTGTTTATTATTTCTCATCAATCAAACATCACGCGATTCAAAATTCTGCACAAATTCAAAATGGCCACTCTCAGCAATTTCGTGCTGTTTCAAATCCAGAGTTAGAGCATAAAAGTAATAAATATGGCGTTGCTGTACATTTACATAAAAAAAAGGATTTTTATTAATTTAAAATTTTTAATCTCATTCTAAAATGGCTGGATCTACTTTATAATTGGCTAAAAGAGAAACTTGCGTGTAGAAAACATCACTACCCTTCTTACCAATTCGTATGTAGTTTTTGGATTTAAAGAAGGCATCAAGCGCAGGAATACCACCATCCACAATCCAATGTTCACAGGAAAATACCTGAACGAAAAGAAAACAATTTTAGTTCCAAATTTCCATAAACGTATCCAAATCGTTGAATACTTTGAAATAATTTTGATTTCTAAAACACTGGTGTAAAATTTGTTGGCCTCACCTTGATGTTCACCCTATCAAAGGGGATACTCTGAAGAACTTTAAGCTCAGCCCCTTCCACGTCCAAACTAAAGTAATCAACAGTGGTGACATTCAATGCTGCCAGTATTGAAAACGCTGGAAAACATTCTACGTAACCCGCTGAAATGAACTGATCCTTTCTCTCTTCATTGTATTTCTTCATATTATCATGTGTAGGGTCCATACCAACAGCAGAGTACTGGATCATACCCGCGGAAAGAATTCCTGGAGCGTGAATAAATTTGACCTAGACCAGATAATTCAATTCATTTGAAATGACAACACTTGCTTTCTTCATTTATAGCAGACAAACCTTCTCCGGATAGGGTGTCAAAGCCAAGCAGACATCCGCAATCCAGGCTTTGCGAGATGTCAATCGTAATTCTGGAACGAGGAACGAATTTCCTTCAATCAGGATTCCAGTCCAGCCAAAATCTCGCTCGAGCACAAAAGTATTCGATTCTTGAATACCATTGTACGCTCCAGCTTCCACAAAAAAACCATTTCGCTGAAACAAAATATTTTTAAATTTACGTTAATTGATAAAAGTGGTAGCAAAAAATAAAAACTTGAACGGCACCTGTCCTTTGAAAATAGCCTGGATAACTGGTCCCAAAGGAGATGGCTCTCTTAACTGATTATCGCTAAAGCGGTAGGGGAGGGACGACGGTGGTTCCAAATGATACTTCGCAATGTACCGTAATAATTTAGGATCATCTTGCTCCAGATTCCAGTTTTCTTGAAACCAGTCTGCAGGTCAACACGGTCAGCGTATTTTATTTCTTTTTCAAAATTTAGCTGGTATCTTTTGAAATAGCTGGTACGTTACTTAAATGAAATTTTCATACCTGATAATGCGAATGAGGTTTCAGTAATTCCATGATACGATACATTTATAATTGAGATCAGAATAATCACAAACAGTAACACCGTTAAAAAGTAACGACAAGAAATTACGCGGAGCATATGCGCCACACTAGTCTTCATCTATTCCAAAAAAATAGCTGGACAAGTTTTCCAAGTTTGCTGAAACTGTGTATGGTTTGAAAAACGTATACACACGGGTTATATTTAATTATTTACAAACAACGTGTCTCAGTGTAGAAAAACTGAACCCTGCCCTTGACGGTGATAGATAACAGAAACAGACACCGCACGGTTTCGACGCCGGCAAATGTAATCCTACTAAAGTGAATAAAACGCTGGATTGATCTTAGCCTCGAAGAATATTGTCCGTCAATTAATGATTCAGTACACAACTGTCTTAATTACAGGTGAGTTTGAGAAAGGTCTAAAACTAAAGTTCATTCAACCGAAAAGCCGTGTCACTCAAAGTACTTTGAACAATTCAATATGAATAAACTTCCGCCTTTCTAGTCGTTCAAAAGGTTAAACCATAGTAATTTCCTCCCTAATTTTGGCTTCGTTCAAAAAGAAAAATCAATCGTCCGTGATGCTTAATGGAATTGAAAAGAAATAGCAACCTAATGATCACAAATTAAATTTATTCGTTCTGCAAATTTTCGCACCGGACATGGAGACAGTTGTTCTGTACAAGCAGTGGCGCTGGTGTCCCTTCCTTTTAAATCTTCAATCAAATCCATGCTACAGGGCTGATCAGTTTTACTGGTTCTTCTTCCTAACGCTGACGCTGGTGGTGAAGAATGACGCCTCCAAATATCATGCTGAATTTCATCATACAGAACTAACATAATGGCTCCACCGGTCCCACGTATAACATTCGTAAATCCTCCATAGTAGAATCCCCGAAGTCCCTTTTGAGCATATATTTTCTGGATACAGTCAAGGGATCCCTGGTCACAGATAATTACAATTTACAAAAGTTCGATATTTTGAGATTGATACATTTTTAGAAATAAAAATTAATAAAAAAAAATCCAATTCAAACACAGTGAATGAAAATTGATATTTTATAAAATGGAAATGGAAATTCTGGTTACCGTAAATCTTTTTTCTGGAGCAGATTTCCCGGATTGCATCATCATGGACCTCCGTACTGTGTCAAATGGATAGGCCAAAAATCCGGAAATTGTGGCAGCACATTCTGCTGTGACAAATGCGAAAATCAAATTGCTGTGCATTTCATCCGTAGCAGCGTCTTTCGCAGCATCAAATAGGCCAAAATACGCAGATCTATCACAGTCGGGATAATCACACTTACGCGAGTTTTAAATTGAAAATGTCGTATTTTTCTTCAGGACTGATGCAAATCTTAAACATTCAATTAGCGGAATTAGCTACAATAGAATTACCGGTAAACGAAAACACCAATCAATGAGAACCAGAATCCACGATAGAGTCCAATAGCTCCATCTCGCTTATACGTCTCCCTAATGATGTCTCGGATATTCCGTATTTCTCGCGTTTTCTTGCTTTTGCCAAAATCCATTGCCATTCTGGTACGGGCATAATCCAATGGATATAGGATTGCCATCGAGGTAGCACCTGCAATCCCACCTGAAAGTAAATTCCCACCGAACCGTCTCCAGTACTGGCTTTTCTTGTCAAAGCGTCTGACAAAGTAGTCTTTGTACCTAGAATATTAATCACTATAAAAATGAATTTAAATCCAAATAGCGGAAATCATTTGTGTTCAAAGCATACTTGTCTCGGAAGGCGAAGTTCAGAGCTTGATAGGGAAATCCACGAATGACTGAGGCGAGGTTCCCACGCCAGAAGGACATGACCCCTTGCTCACGTGGAATTCGTACCAGCGCATCAACAAGCCCTAAAATAATAAAAACGTTTAAAAAAATGAGGTTATTAATCGTGTCGAGTCTTAACCATTATATGGTACAGTCCCCGGCTTGGCAGTAATTGAATTTTGTATCTGCAGGATCAATTTGATTCTCTCGATTGGAGCCATGACCGTTACCGCCACAGAGGCTGAAACTCCGCCAGTGAGCATGTTCCGTATAAAAATCGTTTTCGCATCAATGGGCTGAGCTTGGATGTCACAAGGATTGACAATTTGTCGAATTTGTGAAATAAACTTCTGAACAAAACTCGGCAAGTTTGATTCCCTTTCATGGTCACGTCCCATTTGCACCTTTACGTAATACACAAGACCTAATTTAAGATTTCCTGGAGAATTCCATTTCTATCCGACGCTTGGAAGTTATCCTCATCACTATTCTGATTAAAAACAAACCAGGGAGTGCAAAATTTAAACAGTAACTGCAATGTAATAAAAATATTATGCTCGAGCTCGGGTTCAAAATGTTTTAATTAAACTGCATTCATTAGGTTGGCAAGGAATTATTGCAATCCTAAGCAAACTAGCCAGGCAGTGGTCCAGTGCAAAATCATGCCAGTTGGTGACCCACCAAACGTTGTTCTGTCGAAAACTGTCAAAAAATTCCAGAGCACAAGGATTCTTCTCCTCGCTGGTCTATTGTATTCCGAAAAGAAAGAATTTAGTTCAGTCTCTTCAAAACCTAAGTATTGATCTAAACGATTTCATAATAGAATTATAAGGAAATATTACAGTAATAAGTAGTTGAAAATGGTGTCCAGGGAACATGCTGTGCTCACGTCTGACATGGCACACTGACTTGGCTAGGAACCACCACCAAGGTTCCTTAACATAATTTGCATAAAGGGATCAGTTTATCACCTTCATTGCATAAGTGTTAAATTGTTTGAAGAATATTTCTTTGCTATTACAGAAATTTTTAGCATATTACAGTTATCCCTCCGCCCCGATCTCTAGCTGCGACGAAATATCGTAAAATCTGGAAAGATACTCGCGCCTAGATGCGCGAGCTCCAGGGCAATGTGTTGGAAAATAATTCTGGATGTGTAAGAGGGTGAAGTAAGAAGACCCAACAAATCAATCCTAGAACAGTAGTTGTGATGCTAAGAACTTGATGACCTCTTGACATGTTGGTTACACTCCCAAAGTCAGGAAATCCCATAGTATTGCAGAAAGCGTGAACAGCAATAGGAGCTATGACATGTCCTTCATGTAAAAAATATACGTTAATATTTGACGAGGTGTATCAACCAAGAATGTAAGTACGCACTAAATAAGGCGTACCCGTTCGAAGAAACAAGAAGGCAGAGTAAGCTCCAAAAATTGTGGTGTATAGAAACTGGAAGCCTAAAAAAGCAAATAGTACTAAAGTTAGAATACGTTTGTTTACCGTGGTACTTAATTCGAAAGCTAATGAAACGATAAGGACAAATTAAAATTCCCACTCGTACTTGAAACTAAAATGGCTTGTTTCCATTTGACACCAAATCGTACTTGCTCCAGTACGTGATGAACATGGGCAGCTCCAAAAAATAGGGGACACGATAACACTGCCAGTAGTGGATGTGTACAATCAATAATCAGAACGAGCATACAGGCTCGAAAGACGACCTCTTCACTGATCGGTGCAAATATGTAATTTCGAATCCAGACGATGTCCCTGCTCCTTGTAACAAATTCGGATACATCTACAAACATTAATTATGGTTTATTGACAATAATTATTAGCCGTTCAATTTTTTAAAAGTTTCGTACTAACTTCGAAGGTTATACACAAATCCTTCCCCATTTAAAGTATCAATTACTATAGGACCAAGAAATAAAGCCACCGTTAGAATGATGGGGAAAAATACTGCATTCAAAAGTCCATCACTTCTAAATCCTAGTAAAGCCCAGAACGAACGACTCTGACCCTGTCATAAATTCGACAGCAACAATATTACCTAGCGTGAACTGGAATCTTCAGTTAAAGCGCAAATTAGATTCTTTACCTTGCTCAACGACGGATTAAGGAAGTATTGTACTGCAAGAACGCATATAATCGTAGCAACTGATACACTCAGGAAACGCTTCTTCACTACTGTGGGATGTGTGCTAAAATTCATCAATACATATGTTCTATTAAGGTTTTCACTTTTCAAAGTGACACGACACGACCACCAGTATGTAAACCTGGCCACCAGACGACCGGACTCGAGCCCGGGTGGTACTGACACAGCCTGACCGTTCAGGATTTCGTATCAATTGCTTTAATTCGATTCCACTTCCATACAAATGCAATGCTTCCAAACAATTGTTAGACTGTTGTTACCTTACCTTCGTTCAGTTGATTGCTTCCATACGTAAATGCTACCAACATAGAAGACGGCTAGTAATGCAGATAAACAATACTCTTTTACACAAGTCTTGTCACTCTCCTGCAAGTCCATTGGTTGTTGCAGCGTCGTCTGAATCCCAAATGTGTATCCCGTAGAACGGAATTGGTTAGGTAAGGTGGCTTAACTAATAATTAATTGTATACCTTGTTAATAGCCCTACCCAATCAAAATTAATTCCCAGTAAAGAATAGTAAAATAAAATTCCTTGTCATCGTGTCACGGACAGGATATAAGTTACAGAAAATGACAAGGGCGAAAGGAACTAAACTTAAAAATCATTGTTAACCACAATTAACTTTGACGTAAATGCATTTGAACATTGAATTTGAAATTGAAAGAGATATAACTTAATTAATTCACTTTTTTACCTTTTAAAAATTTCAAACGCGCTGCTGCTGCTGTCTCATAAGAATTGAGCGAATCTGCTCCAGAGAGAGTCCCACTATTCGTTCGATTTTGGAATCTACTAGCGGTTTAGAAGACAAGCATCCTGCTGGAAATTGATTGATTTCTTGTTCATCTGAATTTGTTAAATTGTTATCTAAAGGGTCATTCGGCTCCTCGAACGTTCTATCGGCTGGTTTTCTTTGGCATGTAGCCTCTGCTATTTCTGTATTTTGCATAAATGTAACATCATAAAAAAACCATTAACGAGTTGTGCAAGTAACAGAATCGTTCGATGAACGAACCTCGAAACTTCAAGAATCTGGATCCATTTCGTGTGTGTTCCAATTCATCAAGCGATAAACTTTCGTCCGAATCGGCTCCGCTGTCCTCTTCGAGTGATGTATAGTTAGAAGTTATCTTGAATAGCAACAAAAAACAAAAGAACAAGCAGATAATAATAATGGCTAATGACTATTACTAATAAAAAATACGATTTGTGATCCATATTTGTTGAATTGGCTGTTTTAAAAATTTGAAATTGAAAATTTGAAACTCGAACAGTTAGAAAACAAAAACGTTGTTACGTAAATTACCATTTCAATAGCGAGTTGGAGATTCTTCACCTGTCTAAACCCTCCTGCTCGTATTTGGAATGATTGCCTATGGTTATCCATAGTGTTCCCTCTCCTTTGTAGTTTTATTCTAAGTTGTACTAAATCGAGGTCAAGGGTTAAGAATTAAAAAGAAGAATAACCCCGTTATGTTGGCGATGTCTTTTCCGGTAATTCCGTAATTCCTTTTCTTTTTTTTTCTTTTTTAAATTTATAGAATTATGTATTGTTTGAACAAAACAAAGCAAATACTGTTTGAAAAAAAAACAAAGTCAGCGATTAGCGGAAAACTAGTGAGCTATTCATCTTCAGCCTAGCCCACACCTGTGTGTTGCTGGATCGGCGAGCCAAGCGATCCGATCCAACAGAAAAAGGTAGCGATCCCCGAATCGAGCCGATCCAACAATTTTCCCCTGTCGTGTGGAGCCGAGCCGATCCAACAGAAAAGCTAGCGATCCACGAACCGGTCCGATCCAACAGTTCACTCATACTCCTGCCATGTCGAGCCGAGCCGAGCCAACAGAAAAAGTTAACGATCCACGAGCCGAGCCGAGCCAGCCATGGCTCGCCGATCCAACAATGTGTGGAGCTGGATCGGCGATCCAGCAATGATCTTTTGTTGGATCGGCGATCCAGGATCCAAGACCTAGCGACCCGATCCGAGTCGAGCCAACAAAAAATTTCCCTCCAATCCGAGCCGAGCCAACAGAAAAAGCTAGCGATCCGCGATCCGAGCCGAACCAACAATTTGATTGATTGATTGATACTTTGAGTTTAACGTCTGTGCTCCCGACAGCTGAGCTGATTTCAATGGGATTTGCAGACGGGCGACTAGAATCAAGTTCAATTTACCCCTGCCGATCCGATCCAACAGAAAAAGCTTGCGATCCATGAGCCGAGTCGAACCAGTCTTTTGGCTCGACTCGGATCCGATTGCTCTCATCGACCCAGCCTTGGATCGCCGATTCAGCAATGCACAGGTGTGGCTAGCCGCGATTAAAACCAAAACAAAAATAAAGAAAAACTTAATTGTTTTTGGGGCCAAACTGATTTCGCGCCTTCAAAATTCAAACTGCCGTTATCACTCCAACCTCATCATCTTGTTTATCATCTTCTTTGAGAAAGTGGAAACGAGATGAAGTGAAAGTTATTCAGAATCTTCTTGTTTTGCACATTCTTCTTGAATTGATTAATTAACAAAATGTTAATAATAACATTTGTTAAGTCCCGTTCTACATCTTGTCTTCTTGGCATGGCATGGCGTACGTGCTTATTTACTTTTTCGTTCGTTGCTTATCACCTATCATTATGGTTGTTTTTCGCACCGCAAATGTAATAAAAATATTAATAGTAAAACCTCTCAGTACAGCTTCGCTTAGCCCCACCCAGGTTTGGCTGGGTTAGTGAACCTGATTGTGCAATATTGAACCTCATTTTTGTTCCACATGCACAACTTCCTATTCAGCCAAATATTGTGCAACGTTGAACCCCTGTACAGTCTTTTGATTTCTCATTGGTCCAAGAATGGTGCATCATTAAACCAATTTTGATTTGTTGTGCACCCCGACAACCACCCTGGTTTCGTATGCACATTGTCATGGGAAGACCGCTGTCACATTCCAGGGACATCCTGCCTACTGAGGACTTGACTTGGTCCTCCTGGAGGGTGGGTACCTAACCCTGCCTCATAATTCCTTCTGTCCAGAAACTGCAACACTGAACTTATTTGCACACTTACGATGTGCACCAATTTTGAACTTGAGGGTCAATGGCCCCTTATACTGGACATGTGAGCTGTTGACATGGAAGGGGTGGACCGATCTGGCCCATCTTCGAACTAGCCTTCGCATTGTCACATTGCCAAATTTGGTCACCCTATGACCTGTACTTTGGCCGCTAGTGTGTCTCAGACGGACGGACGAATAAACCCTTGGTCGGGCTAAAATCGGGACATTTTTGTAAAGTTTAGTTTAACTAAAAGTTAAGTAAAATTTAACTAAAACTTACAATTTTTCATTGCATTTCTTCTGCTGTGAGTTTAAAGTTGTTAATGATTTTTAATGGGTCAATTCTAAATAAAATACACAATGTACAACAATAAGAGATAGATAGGGTAACTAACCAATTTAACCACTAACCGACGCTAGAGTACTTTGTATCTTCCTTTGCTTCCCACAAAATGATTCGAGGATGCCTGTATCCTCAACATTTCTTCCTTTAGTATCCTCACAATTTCGTTCTTTGCTTTACTTACATCAAGTTCTGACATGGACTCAATCGCTAAATACAACTTCCGCTCACCCTCTGGTGGTATAACCTTCTTATCACTCGGTGGAATGTAGGTGCCACGAACTGTAATTCCAGCTTCGGAGTAATCACCAATTTGGGCCAAGGTTTCCTTGGATGTGATTCTCCATCGTGCTTGTTGTGGAAAATCATTTATCTCTAACTCCTCTTCGTATTTCGTCTGCACAGTTGGATTCGTGGACTCGATTGAGAACGGAGTTCCATCCTGAAATACAAATTAATTATCATTCAAACTTTCATTATTCAAACTATTAGACCCTAGTGGTATAGGTTAGTATTGAAGTTCTACCGGATTTGCTGCGCCCTCTTCTGCGGGTTGATAATTGAGGCGAAGATTCAGCTTGTTCGCCATTTGTTCAGCCACGTTCTTTGCCTAAATCATACAAATTCCAATTAGACTGAATTTCATTCAGATTGTATCAAGTGGTATCGTTGTCGTAATCATAGACTTACGGAAACTCTCGGTTGACCAGAGAAAATACTTCCCTTCATAACGGCCTCCGCTGTGGCTTGAACTTTATTAGTATCTGTTCCAAGGTTCTTCTCCAATTGGATTTTAGAGGCTAATTTCTTAGCCAATTCTAATTTGTCTACTGATGGTGCCCCTCCAGCTGAAGGGACGGGAATCGGAATTACGGATGACACTTCCTTGACAGTTCGTTTGGGAGCCATCATTGTTTCAATTTGTTGCTCAAGGTCTCCCTCTAAATCATCATCATCTGAATCTTCCAATCCTATGAAGAACCAAAAGTTAGTTTCACTCAACTTACTTAATTATTGTTGTTATACAAATAGTCAGCCGCACCGAACCGAGCTATGTTTTGACTCACCCAAGACATGCTTCTGGAACTTCTTCTTCTCTGAAGCCATTTGAGACTCGGCTTCATCAAACTTATACCCTTTCGTTCCAGAAAAACCACCTCCACTTTTAATTTTCTTTCCTTCCGCTTCCTGTGCCTCTTTGTAACCCGTCCATAGTTGTGATAACTCTGGAGGCACTTCTGCCCCAGACAGCTCCAATGCTCTTATAATTTCTCCAGCGTATTTGGCATTTTCAGACGTCACGAAAGTGTAAGCGTGACCCTTATTTCCAGCTCTATGGGAGAGAAATGAACAACTGTCGTTAGAATTCCCTAATACTTTTGCCTCTCATCCGAATCCGGATATAATGTTACCTGCCGGTTCTACCACATCTATGAACATAGTCTTCGTAATGATTTGGGCAGTCGTAATTGATAACAAGGATGAGATGTTTGACGTCTAGTCCTCGCGCAGCTACACTTGTGGCAATTAGTAACTTGCATCTGCCAGACTTAAAATCAGTAATGGTTGAGTCTCTATCATACTGATCAATTCCACCGTGAAGAGAAAGGCAGGGATATCCTGATTTCAACAGATCCTTGAGCAGGGAGTCGGCATTCTCTTGCTTCTCTACAAATACAATGACACTTCCTTGCTCTTGGTAGTTCCCTAATAACTCCAGTAGTTTTAGATACTTGTGTTCCTCATCCAAAACAACCACAATCTGTTCCACTTCTTTGCACACGACTGACCGACCGCCAACTTGTACCTCAATTGGTTTCTGAAGAATTCGACGTGCTAAAGCCTCCATTTGCCTTGGGAAAGTTGCTGAGAACATAACAGTCTGACGATCTGGCCGAACGTTATCAATGATTCTCATAACTTGTGGCTCAAATCCCATATCAAACATTCGATCAGCTTCATCCAAAACGATGTAAGTGCAACGTCTTAAATTAGTTACTCGTCCCGAATTTGCTGAACAAGTAAAAAAAAAAAATTAGGATTTCCATCAATACTTTTTCTTCATAGGGAGGCATTCTTCCGTTTACAAGCTGGATAGCATTTCTAAAAAATGTTAATGTTAGTATTATTAAATCTGTCTTACCATTTATCATGTCTATCATACGACCAGGTGTACAAACTATAATTTCCGCTCCTCGCTAAACAAAATTGAACGTTAAGAAAATATGGCCCAAAGAAAAAGAATTTGGCACATCAAATTATGTGTATTTAACTCTATACATTTTGTCTTACCTTCAATTCTGCAATTTGCTCTGAAATTCCAGTTCCACCGTATACACATACTACACGCAAGCCAAGAGTCTTGCAAAACCTTTTGGCATCTTTCCCGATTTGAATACAGAGTTCACGCGTTGGGGCCATTAGAATTGCTAAAATAAGACTCACATTAAAACCAAAATATTTTCCACTGAGAAATATTGGATTTTAAAAGTAAAGCGCCAAACTTAGGACGTAAAGCAATAGCACATTACCAATTGGCCCGTCGGTATCTTCAAGCGGTGGTTGATCCATGATGTGACGAAACATAGGTAGAAGAAAGCCTAGCGTCTTCCCTGAGCCCGTCTTTGCAATTCCAATGAGATCCCTGCCTGTCATAAAATAACTGTATTAATTATTTATGAGAATACGATTATTTCAAAATTTCGAATTTCGTATTTCAAATTTTCAAAATTCTAAATGAATGAGTACCTCAACCCGGCAAACGACAAGTCGAATATTTAGTAAATTAGTTTTTTTGCCAACCTGTCATTATCGCTGGAATAGCTTGTGCCTGAATTGGAGTTGGTTTTTCAAAACCAACTTTTTTTAAGACGTCCATTTCCTTCCGAGAAAGTCCCGCATGTGCCCATTTCATAATAGGTTTAGGACAACCCTTTCCCTTGATTCGAATACCTTCGAGCTCGCATCGGTACGCATCAACTTCGGCTGAAGAGAGACGAGCCAGTTCTGGAACCTCCACATAAAATGCCTCTAAATTAAAAGAAAGTTGTTACTTGGGTACTGTAGTCTATAACTGTTTAAGTTCAACCGCGTCACAAAGTAAAAGTAACGCGGAGTTTGAAAGTACAGTACGTTATACTTACTCTTAAACGATTCATACTCAATTTTGGTATGATCGATTTTCACTTCCTTCTTTCCTGCCTTGTTCACATTCATATTGGAAACAGTATCAAAATCGTCCTTCTCCTCCTCCGAAGAATACTGGAGTGATTAATATAACAATGAACCATTAGCAACCAAAGGATGAAGTAGTTGATTAGATATACAATAACGTACTCACCTCCAGACCGTCCACATTTTGCTCAATCAATTCTCCCTTGTTTTTCTTTTCAATTCTTTTAGCTATACCACTGGTAAGAATAACCATGTTCTCTTTGACATCTTTAGTTGGCGTTTGAGAAGAGGTCTTCGCGGTACCTGGTTGTGAAAAAATGTGACAATCAGTAGTGAGTACGCTAAAAACGAAACCTGAAAATGTGTTGCTTTATTAAAAGGAGTGCTTACTTGTTACTTCGTTACGTACTTCGACTTGAGCTTGAACACCTCGCATGAACGCATCTAAAGAAAGACCAACCTGCCTCGATTACAAGTCCTTTGACATAATACTTAATGTTAACTAACCAAAAAGATTCGTATTAAGATAAGAATTACCTAGAGGATCTTCTTCGTCTCCGTCATCGGCTTCCGCGTCTGCTTTTAAGGCTGCTGCTTTCTTTGCTACTGTCGGCCCAGTTTTTTCAATGAAAAGCTTACCCGTTGTAGGATTTTTCCTTAGTTCAATCTGCGAGGAACCACCATCATCTTCCCTGTTTAAATAAGATAGACAAAGAGTTAATGTGCACTATTTTTTAATAGCAAACCGAAGTCATACGTAAAATAATTATAGATGAGCTGTTATATGGTGTCTTACTCATCGTCATCGCCATCAAGTGTCCAAGCTTTTCTTCCTGCTACCAAATTTGACAACATCTCTTTCTTATTAATAACTTCCTTCTTCAAGTCCGTTTCCCGGCGTTCAGCTCTCCACCTGTTTGTACAATTTAAAAATTAAGATGAACCTCCAGTTACATTTGTAATCAAGACTTTCAGCGTGACGCTGACTACATGTTCAATATTTATTAGCATTTTACCTTTCTATTCTCTCTCGTCTCTTAGTCATTTCCGCTTCCAGCTTTAGTTGTGCAGATTCCTTGTCCAGTTTGGTATCAAATATTCCTTCGGAAATATCCCCATATTTATCCTTCGCCTTCTCTTCCTCTCGTTTGGCCTTTTTCCGGGCAGCGGATTCCTCAGCTCTTTCAGCTGCGCTTGAGCGGTCCCTCCGGCGACGATCCCTATCTGTTTCACGAGGTGAACGTGACCTAGATCTATCTCCACGACGTCTTCTTTCTTTACCCATGTTCACTGGAATGTAAGCCACAAACGTGCTCGTTTGAAAGTTAAGGTTTACACAAATTAATCTAATTAAAAAACTAAATGTCGAACTAAAGACAAACAAAACCAATCAGTCATCAGTGAAATTTAAAAGAAAACAAAATCGAAAAGTCAAGAATTTTCAAAATTGTTTTGTTAAGTTTCACACTTCACCATTCACCCTCAAATCTGACTTGGGCAAAGACGTTTTTCTGAGAAAAGAAACCGTCGAAACGTGATTAAAAAACTAAATGTCGAACTAAAGACAAACAAAACCAATCAGTCATCAGTGAAATTTAAAAGAAAACAAAATCGAAAAGTCAAGAATTTTTTAAATTGTTTTGTTAAGTTTCACACTTCATCATTCACCCTCAAATCTGACTTGGGCAAAGATGTTTTTCTGAGAAAAGAAATCGTCGAAGCCGTCGAAACGTGAAAAAGCTTCAAATTGGCATTTATTGGCTGATTTTTTTTTAAATCAGCCATTTTGATAAAGAAAGCCATTTTGTTAAAAAAATGCAATCCAACCGAGCTTTTCAGCTTATTTTGGAATTAAATTCATTTCACTGGCTAATTGGTGTTTTTAATGACGATTATGAGAATAATCTAACATAAGGGATTTCAGATTTTTATTAATCTGGAGCTGACATTTAATGTTATGAGGAATACATCACACCATCCTGGAAAGAAGTGCACTAGTCACTGAGTAGCTGAAGTAAACGAAAATGCAGCGCATTGTTGCGCTGAATGAAGCTTAGACTTCTATGACCTGCGTTTTGCAAGTAACATTCAGGTTTCAAAGCCGAAAGTTTTCCGGCATCACGACGTATGAATAAGATTAGTCCACTTGTGCAACTTTCGCGTCCAGCATCAGTAATACGTGAAATAATAAATTCTACAAGGATGTCTGATTACATGACGGAATATAAATCCGGGATTCAGAATTTATTCTGGCAAATAACATGACAAAGCCAATGCCAGGTGAATAATGCCGGATTTAAATTCCAATGTGTATTCCAGGCAGGTGTATTTTAGGTGACACAAATCTAATAACGTCACAGATTCAGTAAAAGCTTCTAGTCACTACAAAAACGGCAAGAAGTTGAAAACATTAAATTACGAAGTGAGAAGCGCTAACTATTAAAGTGTGCAGCTCCTAAAAGACAAATAAGAACATATTTATCCTTGTCAACATGTGGAAGCATTTCTATGTTTCTGTATTCCTAAGTCTTATAGTTCCAGCAATTTCACAGCAGCGCAGTAACGGTGAAAAGCCTAAGATTTGTCCTCCGAAAGATATTAAAATTGATTGTTACTGTTATGAAGAGAAAAGAATTCTGGATTGTCCCGTCAATATCCCAACTAGACTTCCCTGGAATATGCAAGCAACCTTTGACACTATTGCCACCTTAGCACCTTCCAGCAAGTCCGAAGTTTATGACAAGTTAGAACTCTCTGGCGCTCCTCTGACTAAACAGCATCCTCTCAGAATAGAAGAAAATACAATCGCCGAATTAAAGTTCCGTGAAATATCCATATTTAGCTTTGATCTGATTGAATATCTTCATCCAAATGCCTTTCCAGGTACTTATGGTACCACAGAACTTCTCAAAATTCAATCTCATTCAAATCCCGAAACACTAGAGGTGTTTCAATTTGTAGCACACTTCCGAACTCTTAAGACGCTTTGGTTGGCGAACGTATCTGTTCCTCAAATTCCGAAACACGCCTTCAGAACTAGACGAGGTGGAAGCTCAACCCTAGAAGACATTGACATCATTAATGGAGGAGTGGAGAGAATTAGACCTAATGCTTTTGCGGGGTGTCCGAACCTATTGGAAATAGATTTACAATTTAACAAATTAACTGCCGAGGGGATATCCGAGTATGCGTTTGAGGGTATCAGCAAGGAAACGAAAGTAAACTTGATGCACAATTCTGGTCTTACTTCTTTGCCCAGAGAAAAGTTCGAGCCATTCCTGGACTTTACCGAAGCGAGTTTGAGTGTGGGTACTTTAATGGACAGTGGATTTGATACGACCTTCTATCTTCACTGTGACCAACGTGTAGATTGGATCTGTGCAAAGCGACTCGACTATGCATCGAAACTTTTTGGATATCGTTGCAAAGACTTCGAACATGAAGATATATTTAGTTACTGTGATACTAAGGAAGTGGAGGGCCTGATCACCACACCTGCAGCTTCCTCGCCAATTTTCAGAGCACCAATTCTTCTTTTGGTCTCTGCTTTCACCTTTTCCATTTTACAAAGTTACATTTTAAATTAAAACGGCGTGAATGTCAGTGCTACAAAAAGGAGAGCGAATTTTACGTAGTTTTTCCCTGTCGATATTTAAGGGTTAACGAAAAATTCATTCAGCGTTCTCTATATAAAGAAATTAAAAGTTATATTTAGTTACTGTACTTATGTAGTTACTTTTGTGGTTTAAAAATTTCACCTAGCTGTACTAACCTCTAGTTTTGAATTTTAAATTCATTTTGATGAGACCAAATAAATTATGCTTGCATGTGACTTTGAACCGCGACCTTAAGCTCAGTTTTAGTACATAATTGCTGTTGATACTGACCCTCGGAGAAAGCGATGGCGCACTGTTTTTACTGCGTTAACTGGCAACGAAACAACAAAATAAGAAACTGTGAAAACTGATTATACTGCTTACTAGAGGGACAACCTTTCTGTTTTTAGAATCGAATACCTCAACACTAAATCACCGGGACCTTTCCAGTAAAAATGCTTGACGGTTCTAAGGTCCATTTCCGGTACGAGCAGAGTGTCAAGGCAGTAAAGTCGCACGCGCTCCTCTGCTGGTACGTCCGTGCTACTACTAACTACACTACCAGTAGTAGACTGTGGGTTTTCTTCGTCCATCTTCTCAAGAACATGTTCCATGACTTTTCGCATAGAAATGAAGTCATTGGCAAATAGACGTTCTCGTTTCAGACTCTTTCCTCCATTCATGGAATGTGGAGTGAGAAAAAATAGGATTTTGATAAACTTGGGTGGCTGATTGTACTCTTCCATGATTTGTTCTGAAATTAAAGGAAATCATATTATTGATAGCGATCAGTAAGGAACTGATTCACTACACTCACTCCCTGACACTAACGACTTCAGAATAGACTAGTGAAATCAATATTAAATTTTATTATATAATTAAGGTAAATTATGAATTATTACCAAATACCCACTGCGGGATTGCTTCTGAAAGACAAGATCGTTCTGCTTCTCCAACAGCATCACGGACCAGAAATCTGTACATTGTTTTACTACCTAAACGTAAAAGAGAATTTTTGTTTCAGAACAACGAACGTAAACCCGTACTTAAAGTAAAATTACAATGTGAACCTTGTTACCTTGCTCTCCCGTAATGTATACGGGTGTATGACCAGCAATACTAAAAAATTTATGTCCAGGATTTGTGGAAAACCTTCCTGGCTCAAAGAGGGCTTGCAGTAGAAGCCTACCAAAATTCACTAGAACACAACAGAACGGCAATAATAATGACCATTGAAATTTAACTATTTTAACCAGCGGGCGACAGTTGTGCAACGGAAACATACCTTTCTGATCAAGGTCTGTGTCCTCGCAGACTAAATTTTGATCCTTGGCAGACACCCATGCGCCTAAACAATCAGTATTCTCATCCTGTGCTAAGTGTATAGTCACCATCTTCAAGAATGAGAATAATAATTAATTAAATGTTAATTGTTGAAACCTAAGTTCAGAATGTGAATGTTTGGAAGTTAGTTCTCACGGCTGTGTGTAATCCCACTGTAAACCATGATGGAATGAAAACTTGTGTCGTTCTTTCCCTGATTTCTTCTTCAAAATCAACTTGTCCCAAGTCTTCAACTTTGATTCCCTGCAGAAAGCATTTGAGAAATGGCAATTACTGGATAACCGGCCTCACTGCGCACTACAGGTTTACGTAACATTAAAGTTCTTAAGCCTTAAGCCTACCATTAGCGCGTCATAAAGTTGCACATTTCCTTTTGTGTCCTTCGTCAATATGTGCCTCTTATTGTTTAGAATGGAATACTGTCTAATGGCTGGAATACCCTCAATTTCAATTAAAGGTGGATTGTGGACGTGCTCATCGGGACACTCCTCATCACCAGAAGGCAGAGGCCAAGCTCGAAATGTGGAGTCCGTAGTCCCCACCCAAACCATTGAAAGGTCAGGTGCTAGACATAGACTGAGAATGGGATATGATTCTACTGCGACTACCGTTGAGACGCAGCTGCCCAGGCGCAAGTCAGTGAACATGATACGACAATCCTTCCCACCAGAAATCACAAAATGAAACGACTCTGGAGCCTGAATAAATATAAGACACATTAGTTAATGTGTAAGCATACGTATATTTCTAAACAACATGGTAGAAAATAAAAACACTCCCTACCGCGAGGGCCCACACTCCTTGACTGTGACATCGTATTGTTAAAATGCATTGTTGTTGCCCTAGGACCCACAGTTTTATTGTACCGTCGCTAAAATTTGATAAAACTAAAATGAAGGACTCATGATTTATGTTGGTAGTTGTTATGTTTTTGACACAACTAACTAACCTTGATCCGGAGAGGCATTGAGATCCATCAAAATTTAAACAGAGCGCTTTCACATTATCCATGTGACCTAATCATCATTAAGTTAATTTCGAAAACATTATAATGGCTCGTAAGGAGAACGATGAGTACCTTTCAGTTTCATAGTCTTCGTGTATCTTCTGGTGTCCCAAACTCTTAATACCTTTTCAGTGGAACCGGATACTAGAGTGTTACCGTCAGGGCTCATTGCGAGGCTGTAAATACTGTTTTTGGAACCAGTCAATGCAGCAGCTGAAAGAGATAACATATTTAAATCGAGTGATCGAGTACGACGAAAAGTTCAATTAAGAAACATTTTACTCGTGACGGTGTTCTTCGTCGCAGTTAAAGCCGTCAGAGTTTGTACATCCCACAAATAAATACTTCGATCGAAGCCGGCTGAGGCTACCTAAACGATGGGTTTTACAGTAAATTTATAAGTTACTCTCAAGCTTATGTCCTTCTAGATTGTCATGTTGAATTCTAGTTGAACTAGTTACCGTTTCTCGTTCCTTGGAATACGCCAAAGCTCGGACATAATCCTTATGTGTCCTTAAAGTTGACATTACTGAAAATAGAATACACACGGTTTTCTCAAATGTCAATGACTTCTTACAAAAATTGATAAAGGTTGTGGTAAGCGAAATAATTTCTCGCACCGAATCCTTTCTGGGCGTTCCATAATTTCACCGTACAGTCATTTGACCCAGACATAATGTTCTTTCCGTGACTTGTTAAAATAATCCCATTCACCCAATCTACAAAGATTAAATATGAACTGACATTAGCGTCTAAAATGGTACTCCAACTTGCAACGACCAATGTTTGCCGGGATGCAAATTTGTAACATTTTTTAAAGATTTTTTAACTGATATCATAAACGTCACCTGTATGGTGTTCCATTGTATGACAAAAACGAACTTGACCTTTGGCGACACTATGTGTTCGAATAATTCCATCTCTTCCAGCGGAGTGAACCCTATCAAACAAGTCAAGATATGAATGCCCCTGAGAAGCATATGTTTAGCCTTACTCAAACGTTAAGCGGAAAGCGTCAATAATGTCAAGTAAACAATTTACCTGTCCAGTACCGGATCGTAGACGATACAAGAAACTCCAGAATGGTGACGTGGTTCTTTTTCATCCCTAATCGTGAATGAGACATGAGTCTTCTTCTTGCCTGATCGTTCCTCAGTCATGCCTCGGTCCTCGATACACCTGTTATGTATTTTTAAGGGATTGGGGTGTTGAATAATTTGTTTTAGAAAACAATTCAGTAATCATCAATCAATTGTTAATCAAGGAGTTTTGTTTTTGTTTACTTTTTGAACAGCTGAATTGGCGCTTCGTAGGAAGACACTCATAGCTGATAGCTCACCGAGTGAGTGCCCAATTCTGTGAAGTCTGGAGAAAAAGTGAAGAATTAGCTTCAAAACAAACCAATTACTAATCTTTTTTCTTATAGAATTTAATGTTAATTTGGAACTGGAACCAGTTGATAAATCCGCAAACAATTAATTATTTCGACAGTTAACGTTTAAGTCAACTCAAAATAGGAAGAATCAGGGCTGACACGATACAACTTACTTACATACTTCCCTGAAGATTGGATTTCGCGAACGGCACGGAACTAAATTTACTGAAAATTACTTGCACAAGTAAAGTAAGTGAAAATATTCATGAAAACCAGCGTTGTTTGCCTCTTTGTATCTTTTCCGCCCCATTCCTCTGAAACTTCAGGACTCAGATAAATTGGTTGGCGATTAATTGAAACCCAGAACTAACTGTCAGGTGCAACGTTTTTGATTAAGTAGTTGAAGAGTGCGTTATAAATTCAACATGAAAAAATACCAGCAGTTGTTCATCTTAGCCCTCGGAATTGTCTCATTAATCCTCTTCCTCATCTACAAACACGAGTATGACCGCCTGCGATATGTTATTGAAAACATGGAAATATTTGGAAATCCGCCATCACCGCATCCTCAGATTCAATTGCCACCAGCGTCACTTCACGACAACGAAGAGTCCATCGATATTAATGCCAATGTCCATCGGAAACTGGGCGAGAACTCATTTCTCCAGCAACATCATCCCATGGCACTGGTTCGAACTCAAGACAACCCACCTCCCGAACTCAATGTACTTCGAAGTCCTGTCAACAGTCACGAAGAAACACTCAATGCCCGGAAGAGCTGAACGAACGCTAGGACAAGACCTTTTGAAGGGGTTTACAAAAAAAAGTGCCTTTGCCCATTAAGATATATTTCCTTCCGTATGTAGACCGGAAATAGAGAAAATGTTGTCTTCTACCTTTTAAGAGGAATGATTTACTTGACAGTTAATTTAGCTAATTCATACCAAATGTTTATAGGGCTTGCGCATACTTATTTAGTTTTCTCGACATTACTTACACATACCGGAGATTAGAAGACTAAACTAGGCAGAAGACTTCATTTTTTGAGTTAAGGCTGCATTCAAAATATTAGCATCTTTGATAGTAACTTCCATGTCGGTCAAGTCGCGGTTGGGAAAGAGAGTCAGGATATAATTGGTAGATCTGTACTGTGGCCGAGCCCTGAATAAGTATATTATATAATTGTAATGAAG
Source organism: Neanura muscorum (assembly GCA_019775825.1). NCBI lineage: Eukaryota > Metazoa > Arthropoda > Collembola > Poduromorpha > Neanuridae > Neanura > Neanura muscorum. Next base: position 4,515 of record JABASL010000138.1, on the reverse strand, counting down.
CAGCTAACAGTTAAAATAAAATAAGCCTTAAAATTTTCATGATAATTGAGAGACTTACGTGTTGATAAAATTGTGGAGATCACCTACACGGTGGGTATGGTTAAAGCGAGCAACAAGGCGTGTCCCGTCTGCAAGGCGGAATTGAAGATTTGTGGAAGGCTCGTGTTCGGACAAATTGATCTGACTCCGTGCATTTTCTTCGTTCGTGATCCGGTCCGAGGCCTCCGTTACGGATGGAACAACCGTTGGGGCTGGACTTCCCAGCATGTGTCCTTGACCGCTAAACGGATTGGCTTGTGCCTTTGGGGGTTCGTACTGCTCATGACGTCGATCTTCCATTGCCAGTTGAACTTCCTGACCAGGATGGCTTCGGATGAGTTCACGAGGTATCTCCCTGTTCGTTTACAAAATATATGAGTAGCTTATTAAATTAAACTTGCAAAATGCGGGAGTTGTCTTGTAATTGAGGAGAAGTGAGCAAGCATAAAATAAAAATTAGGACGACTGCTAGTGCTAAAGTATCTGGTGGCTAAAAGCACGCGGCTAATGTTCATCGTAAATACAGTAAAGTGAATTCTGGGGATCGACTTTACGATTACAGTACATAAGTCGATGGATTTTCAAGGATAAATCGTGTTATTATGATTTAGTACGAAATCAACCTAAACCGAATACAAGCACTCTTCGACTCACCCTGCTTTGATGGAATTCAAAAACGCCAAGTTCTCTGCATCCGAGTAAAGACGGAGTTCCCCTGTGTCTATAGTAAATCCAGTACGCCATAGGCGGAGGGTTACTTCCCGGGGTCCCAAATCAGTGGGTCTGCCGGAACTTGCTGGGATTGATGGTTGTGTTGATCCGCTAGCCGTGTCGCCAAGCTTGTAACCAGCTCCACCAAAAGAGGCCGCAGGCCTGCTAGGCGCAAGTGGGTCCTCGGATGTTGCACCGTGTCTAAATTATGCAAATAAACCATACAAAAACACCGTGCTAGATTACACCAAATCTTCTCGTAAATGAGCTCACTCTTTGGCTTTTTCGAACAGATCTTTGATGAATTCATCCTTCTTTTTCGCAGGACCCAGGACTTGCTGTCCACTCGTGATTGAACCTAGATTTAATAATAAATAAAGAACATTCAAAAATATTTATATTGGTGTTGCCTTCACTTAGAATACCAGATGGCATGCAAGAAGAAAAGAAACTATTATTTAGGGTGACTGAAGGTTAAGGAAATACGGTTCACTTGAAAACCTTTTCGGCTGCACTGGCGTAACTTTGCACTCTTTTATAACATATAAAGTCCAATAAACTCCTGCATCAGCTGGACCTGGAGCGATGCAGGAGTGTCCAATCAAAAACAGAAGAGCGTACCCCCTAAAAGTACTGTTCTATCAACTCATATACTCCGTGGGATAACACAGACGATGTTTTAATGAAGAATTAGTGTCCTTGTAGATAAAAGATGCAAGGCAGAGGAAGTCTGCCCAACTGATTAGGATGCGTAACTGAAAACCATGTATTCATTACCTCCAGCAAAGAAAGCTTCGCCTTTGTCATCGTCGTCGGAACTATCGTCCTCTTGACGGAGTGAATCGAGCGTGGCCAGTCCACCCCGTGGTGTTGGCTTAGTTGCTGCCTTCGGCTGACCAGTTGTAGTTGCACGTGCTGGTAGTGTTGGGGGTGGTACGTCGGCACCTACTGAAGTTCGATTATTAGTGTCTATCGCTTCAGCTATGTCTTCTTGGTCAGATTGATCTCCTTCATAGAAACCAGCAACTGCAACCTGGACAAGGAAAAGTTAAAGTAGTTCATGACCTACGTGATAAGTATAGTCGTTCCTATCAACTTGAATTTAGAACATAATTTTATATGTAACTTCTTACGTTTAAGTCCCAACCAGAAGCTTCCATGTAAAACTTTGCCCTTTCCTCATTAGCCCCCGTGATATCCTTGAATTGAGTAATTAGCTCTTCGGATGACATTTCCTACAAACAATGTTTCTGCATTACTAATGTGTCTATTTAGTTGTTAGTATAGGTAACCCCCATCCATCCCATCGACCCCGTCCAGGCTTGTTAGGCCAACCCAACCTTTATTATGTATTATGAAGGCATTGAAGGCGTTAGTAGCTATATCCTTCCGCAGTTACATGTTTTCGATGTCAAAACGGATGACAGACGGGCCGGTAGGATAGGAACACCTAAACTACTGCAGTGTCCGTGACCCGACCGGACACCGGACCGTCCCCACTCCCCAATTCACCAACGCATTTAAACTTACGCTCAGTTTGTTTTCAATGGTCTGTTCGAAAGATAACTCACAGGGAATAACTTAATTATTTAGCTTTTGTTGAAAATACTGAAAAATAATGATGACAAGCACAAATTAAAACGAGTGAATTCTTGGATGTTGTTTTTAGTGTGTGTGTAATTTTAATGTGTTAAAAGTCCAACCCCGGTTTCTCTCGGGGTGGGGAAATCTCTCACGTGGAAATCTCATCGCTCATGTGTTTTCAATTGCTTGAATTGTATGATTAAGGTTTAGGGCTTCTATTAACCCGACCTAATTCAAACCCAACTACCATAACGAGGGTCGGGGATTTGTGGATGAAAAACAAAACAAAAAAAGGCTAAAATTGAAGGAGAATAATATTAAAAAACAGAACATTATTAACCAAACTATTGTTTAAATCTACAAAACTATGTATTATATATTATTTGGGATTGCTGTAACCAGTTTAACTTAAAAATAATCAAGTTTCACAGCTGAAATTAACTGCTACCTAACAACATCATTATAGTTCTAATCAAGTGCCGTATTTAAAAAAAACTCCACTGCAAACCTTTTATACACACACAATTTACCGTAATGTTAATTCTCTAGAACAAATCAGAGTAACTATGTAAAGAAACAATTTATTGCAATTGGGAGATTTCAACTTCTGGGTTTTTAATTTGGGGCAACATAAGCGAATCTAAAATCCAGCAGCTTCAAAACTGCCTAGTGTCCACCATTAGAAATTTCCCGGGTTACAGTGACGCTTCCCAGGATAGAATAGCAGAAGACACTGACATCCTAAGCGTAAAAGAAAGATTTGATATAATCTCACTGGCTTTAACGTGGAAACTTCTGAAATTTGGCTCTAGCGTGTCTCAGTTGCAAAATCTTTTCAATATTCGCGATCAAAATCGAGCATCCATTAACTCAATGCAAATTATCCAAGGGGCCCACAATAGTTCTACCTTCGAGCGATCCTTCCAACACCGTTCCATCTCGAACTGGAAGAAATTTCCTCGTGACCTACAGAAGTTTAGCGTTTCATTTTCAACATTTAAACAAAATTTACAGAGATATTTTTTAAATAAGCGGAATGATATTTATGCTTAGCTCACACATACTTTTATTCTATATTTCTATGCACATTTCAATTATAGTTCTATAGTACTATTAGTTATTGCATCGATTGCTTTACAAAAGTGTTGTTTCGTTGAAATCAGCTTGTCTGTAGAAATTAACACTCTAATAAAATCAATCAATCAATCAATCAATCAACAAACCATCATTCTGTAGAAATAATGGAAGTTTGGTTTTGTAGTCAATTCTGGCATCGCCATCGCCCTTAAGAAAATTTAATTCTTGACAACATTTCAGCGTTAATTAAACTTGATTCTATACTTCATACCGCTCTATGCCTTGTTTGATATCTGTGTCTTAATAAACGTTTAAACCCATCATAACTTTAATTAAACAAGTAACCAAACCCGGCCAATTACATTTTGAGCTCTCACAGGAGCTGTAACAAAATTTGACGCACACGAATTTCACTTGAATGGTAGAAGCCCCAAGATGAGCCAATTTATTTCATCTGTGCTTGTGGCTGGACAACAGACACAGTCACAAGTTGTGCTTAAATGACTAAAGACTAAACTAAAAAGTCTAAAAAAGTATCGACTAAAAATTACTAAATTTAAGATGTGCTTATATTTAGTCTGACTTAAATATTAGTACAGAATATTTAATGTATAAAATGTATGTATTAGATCAAATAAATTTAAAATCAATTAATATATAAATGTACAAATTTACTTGAAACCAATACTTCGATTAAGCGATGGTGATGGTAATTGAATTTATGTAGAGGTACAACTCCGGGAAATTACAATCCTGAAAAAATAATGTCTTACCTGTGCTAGTTCCTGTAAGCGTAAGTAAAACAAGCCTGTCCTAGCGCGGAGATCCCTTTAAACGGTTTTTTTTCACAAGACAACTTAAGAGAACTAAACTAAGTAAAAACAAAGAAAATGCAATTTATACGTACAAACACGCTAGCTTTTTTTATGAAGGTAATGTAATTTCCCGACGCGAAATATACGAACACGAAGGGAGACGTTGACACCGGATAGTTTTACGTACAAAAATTTCAAGAAATGCGAATCAGCGCGTTGGATCTCCGACTTTTGTACAACTCTCACTTTCCCGCTCATATCCCAAAAGTAAACCTAAGGATAAAGTACA
>JABASL010000137.1:0-25971 GCA_019775825.1 Neanura muscorum | reverse complement strand
TTGTCTAATAACCAACCGCTGCGTTGAGTTGTGTATTTTCATTTGAGTAATTAATTTTAGTTTTAATTACAAAACAAAAAAGTGTGTATTAATAGAATGAAAATCTCCTTGATTAGTTAATTACAATTAACCTAACAGTGCGTTACCTCTTCGATATACAATGCGCTTCCAATTGAACCGATTTGAGTTGTTAATAAACAATACGATTCAAAGAAAGAAATTGTTACATTCAAGTTGTACAGTTTTGACAAAGGCAACCTCCACCTCAGTGTCTTCCAAGAAGGAAATCGTCATCCCTCCAAAAGTTGAACGTGGACCTACTGATATTCTGAAGGTAAACGTAACACTAGTTGAAATTGAAATGTAAATATTATAATTCGCTGAATAATTAGTTAACAAACCTTTACACACTATTCCAGGCCATAGCAAGTACCGTTGGACGTGATTACACCGCCACACATTATAAATACCACGATGATCCTTACCTCATTCCAATTTCAAATCTATCAAAGAGAAGCTACGCTCTTTCCAAGGAGTCAGGCAGGAAAGCAGCAAAGTGGATACGTCAAGAACATGCAGACTTATTTGAGCACCGTGTAGCAGAGCCACCAATCCAGGTTCCGTTGTGTTAGATCATTCTCAACGCTTCGTTACTAAATACCGGTTGTAACAAATATTTTCTCATGAATTAGGCTTTCTATCCAACGCCAGTATTTTCGGATGACAGTCCTGTTGACGAAGAAATATTGAAGTCTCTAATTAGCGACACTCATCTAACCGATGCTGTAAAAGTATATGAAATGCTTCAGCTGAAGGGGATAAGTAAGTCATAACTCCTGATTTAAAAATATTATGACAAATAGCAAACTTTCCGGATTTACTACTAATTATCTTATTATTTAGGAGTAAGCCAAGAGACAAAGCAAAGTATGCTTGAACTTTTGGCTTATTACAATGAAACTGAGCCGCTAGAGGAAGAGTGGATTGAGGAACGGTGGTATAAGGCAGGGATGGTTGGGAAGGAACGGCTTAGAAATACTTGGAAGTACGAAGCAATCAAAAAATGCTTTAATTGGGTACCACTAAATACGAAGCTGAATTTCTAAATGGCTTTTTGTTACAAAATTTAGGGAAAATGGACTTGCTGAAAGAATCTTCAGAGAATTGGATCCTGCTGATGAAAATGCATATTGTGCGCTAATTCGGGGTAGAGCAAAATATTACCAGGTAAAATTTACAATGAAACTAGCAATCAACAATGCTCGATTTCGCAACTCTTCTATAATGACAGGTTGAAAAGGCATGGCATCTTCTACGGGAAGCACAATCAAAGTCATTTTCATTGGACATTGAGACTTACAATTCAATTATTCGTGTCGTCAACATGAGTCGAGAAAATAGTGAGCTTAGGTGGCAATTATTGGAAGTAAGTTGATTATGACGATTAGGAAGCTGTTAGTGTAAGAAATTCATGAAACGGGTACATTGTGACGTGTTTCTGACAGGAATTACTTATGGAAATCAATGATGCCGGACATAAACCCAATTTAGCCACGTTGAACGCAATTCTGGAGACTGTTAGCACAATGGGAAACATTCGGCAATCAAAATCGCTATGTTTGGCATTTCTTTCCGAATTCAAAGAATTAGGAATTGAACCATGCCTTGCATCCTATTATTACGTCCTTATATCTCACTGTAAAGAACGTAAGTAAAATTTATATATGATTTACTCGTATGCTATTAACGCAAACATTAATAACAAATTACGTAATCTAATTAATTACGTTTACAGGAGGTCCCGTTAGTACGATTCTGGTGGATATTTTAAATGAAATTGAAGGAAAGAGTTTTACAATCACGGATCCAAAAGATACCTTCTTCTTTGTTACGGCCATGGACATTTGTCGGAATCACTTACAAGATTTAGACTTGGCTAATCGAGTAAACAAACTCCTGCAAGTAGGGGACAATTATGACTTAATTGGAGATTCGTATAAAGAGTCAGTCTACTAGTAAGTTTTCAAATTGTTTCAAAAACACGGGAAGGGTGACCGGTAGTTGATAGTACCGATTTCGTGTTCTTTAGTCGACACTTCCTGGGATTAAAATGCAACACGGAGACTTTAGATACATTTATGGCGTTCTACGATAAATTGGTTCCTAACATCTACACGCCAGAGCCGCAAATTATGGAGGCAAGCACCTCAATTTTAGCCTGATTCCAAGAGTAAAAGTTTCTAGCCTGATTGTACAGCCGTCAACACTATGCATTAATCCGTATATTTTCACCGTTGGCAGGAAATCTTGAAATCTGTTCAAATAAACGAAGGTTTTGAATACATTCCTCGCCTGTGGTCGGACATGATCATCTTTGACCAGACCCATCGAGAAACTCTGCTTTCGAATCTTCTCTCCATCATGTCCAGCTACGCGACGTCGACTGATCCAAAAAAATTGATTGAAACGTTTGCTGATATTGCTTGGAAAATTTGGGATTCTGTGGAAAAGCAAGACGCGGATAAAGTGAAGAGAGTGTCATGGACAGGTCAAATGCTTGGAGATATTATGATTATTTTGACAAAGGCAAAAAGAAGAGATGAGGCATTTGAAATTCTGAAGAAACTACTTCAAGCACCATTTGAAGTTCTTGGAGTTCCTCAAATTGAAGCATTGAAACTGTTCTTGGAATTTTCAGTACAAGAAAATAATGCAATAATGTGCTTGGTAAGTTTAATCAATCAGTTTAATTTATTTAATTTCTATATAACTGTCTTTCCTCAAATTGAAGCATTGAAACTGTTCTTGGAATTTTCAGTACAAGAAAATAATGCAATAATGTGCTTGGTAAGTTTAATCAATCAGTTTAATTTATTTAATTTCTATATAACTGTATTATGTCTCTTGCTGTATGAATAGGCGTGTATTCAGTACATCAGTGACAGCGGATTTCCGGAAGTTGTCGAACTCGCTTCAACTGTATTTTGACAACGTGAAGCTAGATGCCGTTCAAGTTGCTCGTTTGAGTAATATTGTTGGATTCGATGTAGCTACAAAAAATGCTAAGTCTTCTAATAAGGTTGAAGCAGTCTCCTAAATCCTTAACTTACTTTTAGTTTTTTTAATAACATTTGTTGAGTGAATAGAGAATCTATAAAAATCGAAAGGTAAAAGCAAAACTAATTTACAGAAACCCTTATTTATCTTAACCTTAAATAACCCTTAAATAACTTCATCGGGTTTTCGATTTTCCCGAAACTATTTGGTTCCAGGAGTCCAGTTGAGCTAGTTTCCAGATTTGGTTTCATCCATTGAAACGTGAATTACTCTAGGCTGCGTGTAACCAAATTTTCCAGCGTCTCTTCTCGCACGTGGAAATCTAGAATGAAAGGAAGAATGCACTTCACCATATAACAGGTTCGTATCGCCTAGTAATTAGTATCTTAATTAATTTGAACTTACTCGCAACAGAATCCTCGGTAAACTTCACAACAATAGGAACTTCGAAGCTGCCTTGTACAATTACAGAAGGCACTTACAGGTTGAAATATTTGGGGTCCCTTTGAATAACATTGAAAGAAAAACAAAATCGCTCCTAGGAGGATTAATTGTTTTAGATCGCGTCTCATAATTTTTGCAGTTTTCGTTTCAATTAGGTTGAAACTGGAATTGGACGCTCTAGGAGAAGCTAAACATTTGATGTTTTGCTCTGCATCTCCGTCTCGTGTATTTCGATCTCTTCATTATGAATGACCCTTTCTTCCTACTCCTGCTCTATCAGCGCTTTTCGTCTGACCCTATGACCTTATCCGTCTTAAAAATTCCATGGCTGCTGCCTTATTACTCTCAGTCACAACTTACAATGTTTCTTTAATCCATAAAGACAATTCTCACATTCATTTTAATAAGTAAAGGTTATTGATTACAATGTTTTGTTGTTTTAGAATTCGACCTTTTGGCGTTTCCTTGCCCTGGACCACTTAAAACGCCAGTCGCCAAATCTGTTTTGCTACAATTTATCTTCCAGATACAATTCCCATCATGGTCATAAGACGCCTTGTGTAAGCGTTATTTACAAAACGCTGCTCCAAAGGAAGGGTGTTAACCGATAAGGTTACATGTCTCTTTTCAAAAGCCAAATTTGTAACAGTTTCCAACAATTGTGGGCAATGTTCAGACTTCATTGGTTATGCCATTGTTCGGTCTGTAATTCAACCAAAACGTTGCTTGAAGAGGTTGGAACACCCACCAAGCACGAAGAAATCAATCAATGCCTTCGCTTACTTCGACGCCTCGCAAAATAATTTCATATTCAGTGAAGCCTCACTTCTGAGTTCTATTCAGGTATCCTCAGCCCCAGATGCCAGATAATGTAATTTCTGTTCTTGTAATGCGCAATTAATTTGGTAACTCGCTTTTCAAATTTCAAATAGTAAGTATCGAGTTTTCTTTCGTGTTTGGGGCCGTAACACAAAATATTTGTGAAAATGCGGTGAAAGTGAAAATGAAAATTTTGAAAGCATTTGACAAAGATGTGGATGGCTTTGGGTTGCGATTCGATTTGAAAGTGACCCTTGTAGCGACTCAGGTATTAGGCTCCATTTCCTTAATATTTTCCTTTTGGGAAGAAACGGGGAAAAGGTGGGATATTGGGCGGGGCTTTGTCAGAATTTGTGAAAAGCCATGATACTAAAATGAACAAAAGTAAAATGATAGTCAATAGAATACTCAATAGTTGTTTAGTTAGGAAATATAAGTTGTCCCATCTCGATGTCATGTTTTGCAAAATTCAGGCACAGGCCCATCGTTCAACTGCTTTCATTGGCCTTGCCTTTCCAGTGAAAGCATTTCTAACCAAAAAATTCTTGAGTAGCCTTAGTTCTCAGTTCTCACTATGAGAACGGATTAAAATGCCAGAACTGACGCATTCACTGCATATTTCTCACAATTCTATCCAAAAACCGTGTGCACGGTGTCCAAATTTTATAGGACGGGTAAATCATCATTTTTACAACATTTTTGGAGAAAGCGAATACAGTTCTTAAAATCCTAATTTAACCAATAAAGTGGAACTGAAAGTATGGAAATAAAGTTGAACCAAAAATGAGTGCCATGAGCTAAGGTGATCCCATCACTGGAAATGATACAAAAGTCTGATTTTGGAAAATCATGATTGTGTTTGCGTGACTGTGAAAGTGAACCGACAATTCGGGCTTAGGAAAGCCGAGCCGAGCCGTCTCGAAAATTGTAAAATTCGCGTATTGTGAAGTGTGGCCGCCGCAGAAACGTTTTCTTCCTGAAATGGCCTTCGTTTAGTTGACTGTAATCGTCCCAAACGCAATTAGTATATGTTCAATGCTTGTAAATAGTACCGTGTGGTGGTAAAGGTATACATCAATATTTTTGGTACATTAGGTTGGGTTAGGTTTATTTAGGTTAGGTTTAGTTAGGTTAGGTTTAGTTAGGTTAAGTTTATGTATAAGTTTGAAAGTTGTATCGAATAGAAAAATTGAGACGCCTGAAGGAGGTGCATAACCCAAGCTTCATCAACCTTAGTTCTGTTTTTTGTCAAGTATATTCCAGGATTTACTAAAAGAGCATCAGACTACATTTTTAGTTTCTACTGTTTAATGCTTAATTAAAAAAAAATCGAAAAACCGTTAATCTCAATTAATGTTTACGCAGGATGTTTCCGTTTGGTGAATAATTACTTTCGCTTGAGCATTTAGTAGTATGTAGCAGTGATTGAGAATCATTTATAGTCATAATTTCGTCCAATCAAAAACATCCTGCATGCAGTATACAGCAGCGTAAATACATCCAACGAACAGCGCTTGAATGTCAGTCTGCACAAGGTAAGGTTAGAAGATTCCTTATTCCTGAATTTTTATTTTTAAAAAAAGTTTTTTACGGAATTATTATTACTTTTTGTATTTTCCAAAGGCGTTTTAAAAAATAACTGACCATTCGTATTGAGAATATCGCTGTTGTTCGCTTTCGTTTGGGAAATTACTTAAACAAAAACCTCCTGTGCCAATGCCTTGTCGTGTTTTAATTAGGGTTCAGACCAATGTCAGGAGTGAAATCTGTGGAGACCATCGCTTCCACTAAACACGACGCTTCTAAAGAATCGCAATTTCTCCCAGTTAAAGCCCTAAATTCAAGTGAAAACGGCGACATTTTGACACGTGTTCCATCATCTTCTCAAATCTTGAATCCACCATCACCAGAAACCGCCACCGCCACCCACCCTGATCGCAAAAGACTAAGTTTGGAAGATGAATTAGCAATTTTAGAACGGGAGACATCCGATGACCTTGTGTATAATGCCCTAGGCTCTTTCCAAGTTAGCCCTGACACTCCCAGTTTGTCCTACATTCCAGCTCCTGAGAGCAGCGGTTCAAGGGGCAAGTACACAGTTCGAAGTGCCAAAGTTTCCCATTCTGGAACGTACATAGGAAGTAATGGTGGCCCTAGCCGGGTTGCGGAGCCCGATGTTACTGGAGAAACATTGACAGAAGTTTTAGCCGAGGAAGGGAAGCCATTGAGAGACAGCGGGATTTCTTCAGCCTCAACTGACAACCCAGTGTCCCCTAGTACTGCGATTCCAGGGCACAAGGTCAACGCATTTCAATGGAACAATACAATGAATAATCTCATCGATCCTTCAGCTAACTTAGCCTTAGAAATGGATACAAACGATCACATCAAACCTACAGTACAGGTCAATGGGTCAATAGGAGCTCAACCAGGTCCCTCCCACCGAGGAGATGCAACGCGTGCTGCGACAACTTCCCAACAGCGGCGCTATAATCAACATCCCAAGCCTAAACTTCGTACAGAAATGTCAGTTTATGGTATGCTGAGTAACTGGAGTAATATTTCGTTTCGATTTCGTTAATTTGATTACAATAATTTAGGTGCCACGGATCCAAGTATTCTTCGATCTGAACTTCTCGCAGCCGTTGAGTTCAACAAATCCGATAAAGTTCGAAATATTCTAAACACAGGGATTGATCCTAATTCTGTTTGTGACGAAAAAGGAAGATGGGTATCCTCAAATTTTCATAACTATTCCAAATTTTTTGGTACGATGATGTAGATTGCACCATTTTTTTTTGTTTTCCAGCCGCTTCATATCGCTTGTTTACTTGGACTCCCCACAATCGTAAAAAAACACTAAAATTCAATGCTTTCTACCAATTTTTGGAAACGTTTTTGAATCGTAATTGCTCATTTTAGGCGAAATTACTCCTAGAACACGGAGCTCAAAAGGATCAACCTGATACGTCACTAGAAAGGACGCCATTACACTATGCAGCTGCAACGTCAAAAGAAGTTGTTCATGTGCTCCTCAGCCATCGTGCTGACATTCATGCCAAAAATAAATTTGGTGCAACTGCTTTGCACTATGCTGCTGGAGCAGGTGACACCCTGACCGAGATTCGAGGTCTATTTCTAATTCAGTAAGCACTAAAAAATTTTCAAATACCTTCAGGTCAAGCAGATTGTTGTAGAATCCTAGCTTCTGCTGGATGCGATGTGAATGGCAGGGACGGCCAGAAAATGACGCCATTGCTCGTAAGATATCATTACAAAATATTGAAGCCATAATTCATTGATTCGAGCTGCGAATTGAAATTAAATTTAAGAAAGAATGAATAAGTTGTGTAAGTGCTTTTGTGCTGTGCATTAGATGGCTGCTAGAGTAGATGACACTTGGAGTATTGACGTAAGTTTGTACATAATCACTAACATCTTGTTTTTCAATTCCCTCGCTTCCATTTTAATTGTTATGTTAAGCTGAAATTTGCAACGTTTTTTTCTGCGCAGTTGAATTGCAAACAAAAAATCCAGCAAAGATCTGGACCGGCACGTGTACCAATTTTAAGTGATTCCTAAATGCGTGTCATGTCATCACCCAGTTGCATGACTCAACGAAACATTTTTCCATGTCGTCATCCGTCGTAATTTGAATTTGTATAGAAGTTGTACTATTGAACTCATTACGTTTTCTAGACTTTGATAAAAAACGCTGATGCTGACGCTGAATGTATTAAAGAGGGAAGCCTAAAAGGCACAACTCTAAGGGGCTCAAGTTTAAAGGGCACTTTGTATCCCTAAAGGGCACAAAAGTCCACAGTCAAAGGTGCAATTTGTATAAAATATGAAAAGCTTTTTCGGACGTTTGAGAATAGGAAATTAAAGAATTAATTTTTAATGATATTATTGATTTTCTACTGCGAAATAATGCGGAATGGAAGTCAAAAGAGGTTTTAGGTTGCAAAAAAATTGCCAAAATTTCGCAAATAATGAATCCGGCATTCGAATGGTACAATTTTGCTTTAAGTACCCTAGGTATCCCTAACCCGAACTTAGCGTAACTTTAAATGGATCAATAAACCAGGGAAACTGCGAAAAACATTACAGATTCTGGGATTATTTCCAGTAACCTATGACATGACACCCACTGGTCCTGCACATGTTTTGACGCATTGAATAATTAAAAAATTTATGAAACGTTAACTAAATTGTACAATCAAATCAATATTATAGTAGGAAAAGTGGTAGGTAATATCAAAGAAAAGGGCTCATTGCCTTACTTTCCATAACGCTTCGCTATTTGGCGTAGGTTTCGACCAAAATTCCGTGATACTTTTTTAATTTTTTAACTACGATAAAACTATACTAAAATTACGGGAGAAATCCTTGTCAGCGAGCGAGATTGCTTTCTGAAATGGGTTAATAGGATCTATTTTTGTCAATTAATCTCGAAATGACCGAATTCCACGTCCGAAGTCATTAATTTGAACAATCGTATTATTGATTTGCAAGCTCTTTGTCCTAAATATTTAAAGTAAAAACTTTCCACGAGATAATTCGCGAAATTTTACGGGAGAAATCCTTGTCAGCGAGCGAGATTGCTTTCTGAAATGGGTTAATAGGATCTATTTTTGTCAATTATTCTCGAAATGACCGAATTCCACGTCCGAAGTCATTAATTTGAACAATGGTATTATTGATTTGCAAGCTCTTTGTCCTAAATATTTAAAGTAAAAACTTTCCACGAGATAATTCGCGATATTCAGGCAATTGTTTTGCATAAGACAACACATACGCAAACCGTTGAAACCATACCTGCAGCAGGTATGGTTTAGGTAAGCAGGTATTACCTGCTTACCTGGGCTCTGATAAAACTACGACGCGATCTTTACATAAGTTATGCCAATGTTTTTCCCGTTTTATGGTTAACAAATTCACCAATAAATTATTATTTGCGTGATTGATTGACAATTAACGGACTTGTACCTTGTGCTTCCCTAACCTTTAGCAATGAATTTTAAATAATAATATACAGGAATTGATTTCAGCGTTTTTGTTAGGTTTTGCTAGAATATGGCGGTGACATACATGCTGCAGATACTTTTGGAAAAACTGCTCTCCATCATGCAGCCGAAACTTGTGAAGGAATAGATTCCGATTATGGGAAAATGGGCACAACATTTCGAAAATTAGCAGCGGCGGGAATTTCCATCAATGCCATTGACCAAGACGGAAAAACCGCCCTTTATTATGCAACTCAGGCAAGCAGACCTTAATACTTGACCCAACCCAATGTTACCAATGACCCTGACCGAGTTCTCTTCCAAGCAAATTAGGAAACTATTTCCAGTTTTGGCCACATTACATTCCTACTTTCTGGGACTAGTGATCATGATTACGATACCATTTAATGAACGGGCGCAAATGGAAACGTTTTGACGTCAGATACGCCAATATTTTCTGTAGTAGGAAACAGACGGTATTCCATATGGTAGGGTTATTACTAACTTAACCTAACATACTTGTACCTTGATCCTAACAGACGGGCTCAGAGGATGCTGTCATGATTTTGTACGAACTTGGAGCGGAATTGATGGATGGAATGTCATTGTTGACTATGGCCAAGAAATTCCCTCATATTATTCCACCTTTTTTGGATAAATGCGTCTCCTCAAATATCGAACATTGTGATCCAGAATCCAAACAATTTTATATCCAATTCGACTATACTTGTCTAACATTTTTTTCCAAAGACATACCAAATGACAAGCTTGCGAGCGTCCAGCATCGCGATGAGACAGAATCCATTCTTCGAGAAATGGGTGTCCTTAATGGATTAACACTATGTAAGGATACCAGCATCCTTAGCCACCCCGTTTGTGAAAGTCTCCTACGACTAAAATGGAAGAAAGTGAAGTAAGACATTCTATAAGGAAATTTTGTCAACTTTAAGACATTCTATAAAGAAATTTTGTCAACTGTTGACATTTTCTGACCTGTGCTTTAGATGGTACCTGTATCTGGACATGCTCCTCTTTGCTGTCTTTCTGGCCTTTTTAACGGCTGTCATATTTATGGAGTATGAATCTGACAATACTCCAATCGATGAATCCGATAATTCCACGCTGGAATTCGGTATAGATGAAGCCATGATGGGTAAAGAAAGTCCAATGGCATCACATTCCGGACATGAGCGCTACTGTATGGATAGCGCTAGAAATATTGTAAGTTGCATTTCTTAATAAGGAAATTAAAGTGAGACGCAGTTGCATCTATTAGTACGTCACCTCCTAGTGGGGCGTCACATAGAGATGATGCATCATCCTTCCACTCAACACTGCTGCGTCACATTACATTGGAGAAGTTTAACCATTTTAATGCGCTGATTTTGCACAATTGTAGGTGGTTTGGTCAATTCTTTGGGTACTTACAGCCGGGATTGGAATCCGGGAAATGATACAACTTATACAAGCACCCCTGCATTATGTAGTACAAGTAAGAGAAATTTCCGATTTTCCTGTTTGTTTTAGTTTTACGTAGTTTTCCAAATTTTTTCAATGACGTGTAACTGGCGTAGATTGACAACATATTGGAACTCGTACTTGTGTCCAGCGTTGTTTTTCTCTCATTGGCCGAATGCGGGGTCAAAAGTTTTGTCGGGGCAAGGGATCATTTCGCTGCTGTTTGTCTTATTGTGGGATGGACGATTCAAGTATGTACAAAATCGACGAACAAATTCGAAATCCATGAACCAATTCGAAATCGAAAAAACGTATTTGAGATAATCCTGTAATCACCAAACCATTTTGCAAATCTAGGTGACGCTGTATGGAAAAATTCCTGTCTTTGGGGTATACATCAGGTACAGAAACAGTAAGCAGCGTCGGATCGCTGCAAGTTTAGGGATATGTGATTTTAAAAAAAAAGTTAACAAATTGACATATGGTGGTTAGGATGTTTGCGGCCGTGTCACAGAATATACTTAAATGTATGTTCACATACCTGGGTCTTCTATTTGCATTCAGCCTGACGCTACACTTTCTCTTTCGGACACAAAAGGATTTTGACAGCGTTGGATTTACCTTTCTCAAGGTTTTTGTTCTTAACTAATCCTCCGTACGAAAAAATTTCAATTTTCATTATGCCTCTAATAGACATTTGCAATGATGATTGGGGAAGTTGAACTTGCAAGGACTTTCATTGACTCCAGATTGAAGAATGCAATCATTGTACCTTTCACAAGTCACCTTGTGGTGGCTCTCTTCATTATATTCATATCTATTATACTTTCGAGCCTCTTCATTGCCCTGGGTAAGCCATGCTTTTTTTTAATCCGGATTGCTCTGACTAGCGTGTAGCACTGCGAATTAAAATGATCTTGTTAGAATTTAAACATTAACGTTAGGCGACATGTGGTTACCATTTAGGAAAATTGTTAAATTTTAAAATATCAGTTGTTACCTCTCTTTTTTTCAGCCGTTTGTGACATCAGTAGTATGCAGAGAGAAGGTAAGATTTTTCAAACGATTTCCGTTTATGAAGTTGAACCCCATGGCCTCGTGTTGCAGGGGAGTACATGCAGTTAGTTCAACAAGTTAAAGTTTCAAGTCAACTAGAGGATGCGCTCCAAAAGCGCAGTCTTCTCTATCCACAATTTGGCATGCGCGAAACGCGATCCCTTCACCAACGAAAAGGAGTTATATTTCCAAATCTCAAAGACCACGGAAAATTGAGTAAGGATGCAATACAAATTGTTTTGACCC
This sequence comes from Neanura muscorum, assembly GCA_019775825.1. Lineage (NCBI taxonomy): Eukaryota > Metazoa > Arthropoda > Collembola > Poduromorpha > Neanuridae > Neanura > Neanura muscorum. The sequence continues at coordinate 13,885 of JABASL010000137.1, read as the reverse complement.
AACACGCTAGAAGAATGGATCCAGGCCGAAGAGGGATGACGCAGCCAAATCTTTCTGATCACACGAGTACCACTGGAAAAATTTCCAGTGACGTATCACAAGATGATCTGCTACAAAAACTAAAAGAAGGAATGGAAAGGTATGAAAGTAAAATTATTTAAAACGTTAACTTTCACCATAACTTTTGACTTCCTAGATATTCAGAAGAAGCTGAGAAAAGGTTGGCTCAAGTTAGCAAAGACTTCAAAGTACAGATGGGATCTACTTCAATGGCTCGTGAAGTTCTTTTAATTAAGAGTCAACTAGAGGATATGAATACGTGCCTTCGAGAGTTGAGCGTAATCGTAAAAACTGTGGCGGACAGAACGTTCCAGGAATCGCCAAGCGTACATGCCAAAAAGAAGGGAAATAGAGCTAGGAGACTGTACAGTACATCGACACAAGAGAGTTTTAGTCCAGAGGAACCAGTTCCGCCTATAACAAGTCCCGAATTCGAAAATAGCCGAGGAGTTACCCCAGGAAGTAATGAGGCGAAATCTCCAATTTTGACTGATGAACCAGTCCACTCAAAGACCTGATCTGGTAATAAATAATTGCCCTCAAGTGGTAATTTTAAGTTAATGTAGTGGTATATTTTAGACGCAAAATAAGTAAATGTACAATGTTAAAAAAAAATACGGCTATTCTATTTAACTGGACTTACGATATCCGACTATTTTAGCTGGAACTACTGGGGACATTCGTATCTTGACCATGAGTCTCTGATGCTACATTTGAGTTCAAACGTCCAAAATAAACCTTCCCTGTTCTATCTATTGCAAAGTTGTGATCAATTGTGGTAGCCAATATCTCTCCGATTTTCGCATCAAGGTCGCCCAGTTTGATTGAAGATTTTAGTCGTTCCTGTTTACGAATAGGAATTTAAGGAACCATACCATAATATTGAAGTGTATTTATGAACATTTGAATTAAATCCCTTACCATATGTACCCTCAATTCTTTCTCAGCAAGTTCCTGATTTCTCCTTGTTTCCTGTTCGTATTCAGTTCGTTGCCTAATAATATTTTCTTCTACTTGTTTCCATTCTAAGACCAAGGCCTTTTCCCTTCGTTCTCGAACAACTGCATTGTCTCGCGCAATTTCTTCCGCAAGTTTCCCTATCTCAGCATCTTCAGAAATTTGCTTCGCATGGGCCGCCGACTGCTCGACATGTAATGCATAAGCCTTCTCCTGGAAAGCTCTAATGATTATCAAACACATTGGGTGTTCAATTTAGGTCTCACATAAACATAATTATGTAACACGGAACTCTTATGTATGAGGTTCTTACCGAAGAGACTTCATATAAGTGTCATGATGTTGCTGGAGAAGAAGTCTTTCTTCCGTTTCAATTTTTGTCCAGCCGTTGGGTCGAGGTAATCGAAATTGTTTTGATTTGGCAAATCCTAACCAACTAGGTTTTCGTGCATGACGTCTTGGAACCAAGTTGATTTGTCTAACAATGGAAGGGCAGAGCCTTCCCGTTAACTCACAAATATTTTGCATAATAATTAAATTAACTTATTGAATCCAATAATAAAATAGAAATATAATTGGTAGAATTAGTGTAATCACAACAAATGAAATTAACATGAGGATTAGGATCATACAACGGCACATTACCTTTACCTAAGCTCACAAGTCGGCATTTCAAACTCAGATCAAGACAAACCGCTAAAACTCATGCAAAGAAAACCTGACGCCGGTAGGCGGCAACCCGTTTTTTTTTTGTATTTAAGGAAAAGAAAATTAAACTAAATTAAACGAACGCAGGACAATATTTCTGATTTTTGAACAGAACAAAATCAAAAAAATGTAATGTAAAAATAAGGAATAATCTGTGGTGTTAGGCATAAACACGCACAAGATGAGAGTGCACTTGGTAGAAAGGCTCGGTGGTCTAGTGGAGTACACCAGCGCCCGGATAGCGCAGGTTCCAGGTCCGATTCCTCGACGGGTCGACCTTTTACCAAGTGCACATATCATTACATGGTGTCAAGGGTGAGATAATGCTGAGTTTTATACCTTGTTTTAGTCAAATTTTATGAAAGTGGGAGATAAACGGGGTAATATTTTCACTCAAGGTTAACTTTTAATCTTGCAATCACCAAGAAATACGTGAATCGGGGTGCGGCGTGCAGTTCGGGTTATTGTCCTGCATCCGTAGAGCCTTGGCTACACCTTGTAGGTGATCCCTGAGTTTTAAAATATGTTCCGAAAGGTGACAACTTTTGAACGAAAAATTTAGCGTATTTGTATGTATGTTGAAGGAGGGGAGGCAATAGCTATAATAGCATACAACTATCCGCACCGCTCAGGCCTCATCGGGCCCATTGCAGTAACTCCAGAATAGTTTTACTGTGTCGAAGATTCCTCTAAAGAAAACCTTTTGGTTGCTTTAATAAAGGCGAGGATGTCCTTCAGGGGAATTGGCTTAAGATCCTCCTCATTAAGGAAGTATTTCCTAATTCATAATGCCGCAGCACCCCGTAAGCTTCACAATCCATTAACAAGTGATCTTTGCTTTTATTTCCCATCCCATTTCCAATTTAATTAATTGGTTGTTTCTAGGACTTCGCTAACTTTAAACATGCACATTTTTTTTCCAGAAAATTAAAGAAATTGGCATGAAATCATAAATCATAAGATGAATGAAGTTGCCGAACTTTGGGGCTAATTTAATAAAATTCTCATCCTCTAATCAATTAAGAAAAATTTGTTTCAAGATTCAAAAGTCGGTTTCCCGCTAAAAAAAATTATTATAAAACTTTTTTATCTGCACGCAAATGCAATTCCAGAAAATACGAATCCCAAATTGTAAATTGTAGCTGAATTTCATTTCTAAATCCCTTTTAACTTTGATTGAATTAAATGTATGAATATTTTATTGTAAGTTATATAATTAAATAATTTAGTTTGTGTTGATACTTTGCATTTCAATTTTAAGTGTCTTTTTTACATATATTTTAAGAGAAAATTCCCGGTTTTGCAATTTCTCAATCGCAATATTTCTGATAAAACGTCGTCACCCTAATTTTAGCCGTCACCTGCACGTGTTGTTTTGTTGTTTTGATAAATTTGAGATTTAAGGTAAACATTATTCTCAATGTGTTTTAATTATTCGTAAACTTATGAGTCATATCCTCAATTACTCCAAACAGAATGAATATCCGGATAATTTTATTTACTTAACCGATTAATTCGGATATCACCAGAAACCTGCCATTCCGGGATCCTGGAAGATTTTGGTAATCAAGTGCTAAGGGAAGAAAAGCTTACGGACGGAAGACAGACAGACGGAGTATCCAACAGTCATCCTATCGTCCGGTTATCCGACGTTTATGCAAGATAACCGGCTCTTTCTGTTCTGTAGTGTCCGGGTCGTTTGATCCGCTTTCCGACATCTGCTTTCACCGCTCCAAGTCACACAAAATGGACGATGGGAAGTATGAAGCCAAGGAATTGGATCCGGCACCGGATTCTACTGAGGAAAAAGCCAAGACGTTTTTGACAATACGACTTATCCGTTCCTTTGAGCACAGAAACTGGAAACCACTTGTCATTTCTGGTGTGTCACTAAGTTGGACCACGGAGGAACTAATTACAAAAATCAAAGATGAACTTATGACATCTCAAATGAGACAAGTATTCAAGAACTACACGGACTACAATACGCTCAAGATTGAGTGTCATCCACAGAAATTTAAATCAAACGACCCATTAATCAACCGATCCTCCGATCCTTCCCTTATTCTAAAAAATGGAGTCACGCTTAAAGCTCAAGGAATTGTCAACGGAACTGAGATTTCATACTTCTGTGACCAAGATTACAAGAAGTATGATGCAGTAACCGAAAGGAAGTGAAACTGAATCCGGCTGTGGCCGGTTACTTTAAATAATCAAGCTACCATGAGCAATTTTGTTAATATTTATGCAATAAGAAACTCGTCTTATTATTCTGTACCAAACTCGACTTCGAATACTAATTATGTTTTTCCTAATGAGATATTACACGCTTACGAGTTAATTAACTATTACGTAAATTAGCATTACATTTAAGTCAAGTCGTGGGAAAAGGCAATGTAAGAAGTTCAGTCATCTCTCATAGGGAATCCATGTCGTTTTGCTACTTCTGAGATCTTAGCTTCAATTACTTTGTCTCGTTCCTCCTTTTCACGTTTTTTGGCCAACATAATATGGGCTGGAATTTGCTTCAATTGACCTTTTGATGCTATTTCTCTGTCCTCATTCTACGAGTAAAAAGTTTACAAAAATTATTTAGCATACTTTTTAAGTTTACAAGTTTTGCATAGAACAAATTACCACTTCTCCAACGAGCTGCAAATTGTCACCACGTACAATAAAAATTCCGAGAGGAATTTCACAGTATTCCTTGTTCAAATGGATTTGTTCGACGGAATCAAATAGCACAAGGTTATTGAATTGGTCACATGAGCGTAGCATACCAACAATATTACGATTGTCCCTCAGCACGATCAACACTTTCTCTGAAAATTCCGAAAAAAACATGTTTGAACAATCATGCTTCATGAAAGTTTTCATCTTCATATTAACACGGATTTAATAAGTAGGTTTAGGTTGGGTTTAGGGAACTACAATGCTAACTTACTATCAATTTGTCCCAGTAATGAGGCACATCCCTCGAGGTAACTGCGGTCCAGAGCTTGCTTTTCTTGCGGTTCTGATCTGAACATTTCTGGAATCAAAAGTAAGGCAATTAGAACATATGATAATAACTGGAAATATACGGGTCACAGGTGCTACTTCTAGTTTGCAGTCGTCCTCCTCCGTAACGATTCCGAAATCCACTTTGGCACATTCTAAACTAAACAAACCGTGATGATGAGGGCAGTCGGTCATTTCTACGGTTTGGTCTTGTTTTGGAGGCCTCTCCATGTGTATGGTTTATCAGAGGTCATTTTTGTCGCATTAATCATAGCTTGAAGTTAAAATAGCAACTTCGTTAACATAATTAACTAAAAATGCAGAATATTTACCAAAACTGTTGAAGTGAACGAGAACGACCTCGAACAAACTATGATTCAATTGAAGATTTTTAGTACGTTTTACATTGAACTCGGAAGAGCGACGGACAACGGACGGATAAACAATACACAAACTTCGGAAACGACGACGGGACGTTGTTGGTATTTATCTAAAATTACCTAATTAAGTTAACGAACGTTGTCCAAATTGTGTAAATAAGTAAACGATTTAACGAAGTGACAAAAGTGAAGTTACCGGACCGGCCGATCGGCGCAGCGATTTTTAAAAAAGTGAAAATGTTCTCAAACTCCACCACCACCATTTCATTTTTTTCCCACTCAGCTGGGCATTTTCTGGCATGGGCTTGCGTAACCTAACCTAATTTCCCTTCGTTTGAAAAATAACCACACCAATAGTTAGTTAGGGGGAGGTTAATTAGGTAGGTTAATTAAAGTTAGGGCAGGTTAATTAAACCTGCCCTAACCGAAAACTAACTAAAAAATTGAAGGAAGTTTACAAAATGACATCCGTGGAAAAGTAAGAGTACAAATTATGGCCACAAATAAATGTCAGTCAAATCAGTCAAATCGAAAATTAATATTGCAACTTCAGTGTAAGAGTTTATTGATTATCCTCATTTCATTTGTATATATTTTTTTTCGCTTTTTTTTCTCTCATTTGTCTTTCATCTAAAAATATTCGATTAAAATTTGACAGTAATATTTATGTAATTTACTGTGTTGGGGGATATGGATTAAAAGATAGATGGGAACTGAATAGACAGACAGTGTCACATACATTCCGTTCGGAGTTATTTAGCATTTAAAAGTTAAGAAGACTTCATATCAAAAACGTTGAAAAAGAATATTCTGTAGTAAGACAGAAGAAACATTAAAATGGGTTAAAACGAAGATCATACAATAAGATTCATTCTAAAAATGGTGTTTGGACGAAGACAATATAACTCCTGTGTATCCAATAACTAACTATAGAAAATTCGGTAGAAAAATAACATCTACCATCAAGTCTTATAAAGGATTCCATTTCGTGTCCTAACAGCAGCCTAAGCAACGGTTTTTGATTCATTCTTCTCTTCCAGAGGATTCACTTCTTCTCTTGCACATCATCACATTGTACTAACCAAAGTGGAGGACTCGGATTTTGTCATCCGTCTAGGAACAACAACCTTTTCAGGTTTCAGACTAGCAGACTCCTCGTCCGTATTCTGCTTGTTATATGAATTTCGTAGAGCGAGGTTAAGTTTGTTCACACGCGGTACTGGCGGTGGGGATGGGAAAAATGTAGGGCGTCCTGGTGGACTTCCGCTGTAGAGTACAAGACCATTTGTAGCATTTTGCCAATTCTCTTTGTTGTACGCAGCTTCCTGAGCCTGTTGGTAGCTCCACGTTCGAATTCGTCCACCAGAATATCCTTTGGAACCACCTTGGCTTGCAAAAAATTCTCGAGGATGAATGTACTTGACAGTTCGAAGGTCATACTTGTGAGAAGGGGCATTGCTCTCCTGCTCCTGATGATCAAGAATAATTCGCTCATTCTGAATTGGATTAGCACCACCTTTAATTATTTTTAACAAGACTGCTCCAATGTTTCGTGAGTCGTCCAGGCCATTATGAAGAGTTCCACGAAAACGTTCACCCAAAAGTTCAAGGGTTATAGGAAGTTTGTACTGTAAAAACAGGGAAAAAAATTATTACTAACAATTACCGGTCAACGGAAATTAAGCAGTCAACGAAATGTGGAACCCGCAGCGAAGATCGGAATTCCCATAACTTACCCATTTAACTCCATAGAAATGAAAAAACAAAAGACGAATATCAATCCATTGTAGGGCAAAGGACGGATAATTGACTCCCGAAAGCTATATAAAATACAATAGAAAAGTTAAATATAGATTTTCTTAAATTAACATTAAGAATGAAATTCTTTCAATGATTGTTATGATTCCAATTTACCATGCACTGAGTATACAAGAATTTCCCCATATCACAAAAACCGTCTGCTACAAGTGAAAACGTGTGCTTTGTGCCTAGACCATGTGATTCCAGCCACTTAGTAAAATCTTCCAGGACGTCTGTGAAATCTCTTGCTGAATCAACTGTTTCCTAATAATCAAGAAAAAATACTTTCACTAACATAAATTCAAGGAATAATTCAAAGTATTCACTATCATAATTCTAAAAATAGAACACGCTTAACTGTCAAAACAAATACAAACGTCACATACCTGGGGAATGCCTGTGAGTGACATGCAGAATGAAGAAAGTGTGGGATTAATTCTGGGCTTGCAGTAACTGTTAAACTCATCCACAATTTCTTGTCGATGAACATCAATTAAAACGGCAGGAAATTGAATAATTTCATGTTGAAAATCGTCTGGATTATGAATTTCACAAGTAGCCTCAAAATCGATGACAACGAGATAATCAAAATGGTACTTATTTCGATGACCTCGTCCCATGTTGTTTCTAAATTGTCTTGCCATTGAAGAATTTTCCGAAAATATACGCTGACAAAACTTTTTGTATTTGGACAATAGGCAACGACGCTGGCTTTTGGGATTTGATTTATCTGGACTAAGATGAAGCCAAATTAATCTCTCTCTAATTTCAGTAACGTCAAATTCTTGTACACTTTCTTCCAATTGTTTCCAATGGACCATAAACTCTTGATGAGATTTCACTGCTTTTGATAATGGGGTAGTCTTCTTTTGATTCACTATTACTTCTGCTTTTGGTGTCTTTGATTTCTGTAATAAGAAACACAAAGGATTACGAAAAGTTGAATTATTTCATTCGACGTTTACGCTCATCAGTCAAGAAGTAATGAAATGAGCACAATTATGAAACACAAAAATTTTCCTCTTCTTTCCAATTAATAAGAGAATGATTAAATGACCGACTCAAGGTGATTGAAATTTCATTTGCCTAAGAACGTTTTTTTTTGTCGCCAGGAGGCTTCAAACACACTTACATTAATTCCTTTCGTTGACACTTTTTAGAGCAATTAAGATTTGTAATGACCCCAACTTTAACACTTATCACGTTTTAAATTCCGCAGTTAGTTTTGGGAATGTTGAGAGCTCTAATTTCTTTTTTTAATAGAGAAATTTCACTTTCTTTTTAAAAGTACTTCAAAAGTTTTTGATCAATAACTGAAACACTACTGTAGAGGCAGAATAGTAGATCGTATTTAACTTTTCCCTTGTTGAAGAGCTTTAAATTTGGAGGCATGACTCTGCCGAGTGTTGTATCCACACTAATAAATAGGTCTACTGGAGCTATTGCATTTACGAGAACGGAGCGGAGGTTCTGTTTTGCAAGGGCCCCGAAGGAAACTGGAGCTGGAGCTAACTGGAGGGGCACAAATTTTTTAGGCTATATAAAATTTCTGGAGGAGTCGTCGTCACAATTTCCCTGCGTATCTTTTCCAGATTGCAATTTCTCCACGTGGTTTGAGTCTGGAACTTCGCAACACATGGATTCAGAACGAGAATACAAGGGGTAAATGCACTGTCTTCAGTAAAGCAAACCCACCTGCCTTTTAATTGGAAGAATTCGCACAGAGTTAAGTGCGAACTAAAGTTGTGAACCAATCAGCTCAAAGTTTGATGAACAACTAAATTGAACAATGGACAGGCTAGAGTGGGAATACCCCCTTAACCAGCTTTTTTTCAAGCCGTGTTATCCCCTTCCACCTAACCAAAAATCGCAACACATGGATTCAGAACGAGAATACAAGGGGTAAATGCACTGTCTTCAGTAAAGCAAACCCACCTGCCTTTTAATTGGAAGAATTCGCACAGAGTTAAGTGCGAACTAAAGTTGTTAACCAATCAGCTCAACGTTTGATGAACAACTAAATTGAACAATGGACAGGCTAGAGTGGGAATACCCCCTTAACCAGCTTTTTTCAAGCCGTGTTATCCCCTTCCACCTAACCAAAAATTTCAACTCTATACTGCCTGCTTAATTAGTCGACTCTACTTTCCTCAATTCTTCAAGATGGACCACAAAGCGTCAAATATAACTGTGGGTGAGAGTTTGCTGAGCTTAGGAGAGCCACAAATAATAATAACTGCTGAGGCTAAGATTCTCATAGCCACAATATCAGCGTCGACTTTCCCTGACGAAATCGTAAAATGCACTGGCTGGTAACCCCCTTCGACGCTGCAACGTTATTGATGGTCCCTACAAGAGGAAAACAAAAGGAAGACGACTCACACTTATTTCTGAGAGTGTTTGGTGGATGAGCCACCAAAGGGAGCGATGAGGAGCCACGCGTGACTCATACGATATGATGTGGCAGTGACACGGTCCTCCTGATTTTACCCCACTTAAAACGACTTCTAGTCCTAGCCCTCACTCAATGGTCACTTACAAACTAAAATCCAACCTGACGACCTTCCAAACTTAACGTTACAAGCCTATACTACCGTGATGAGATTGATATCGTCAGTTTTCGAAGAAAAACTTGAAGCAACTTTATCAAAATTACGCCAAAAATAAAAACTCCTGACCACTTTTTAGTTGGAACGATGACGACATCCATTGGGAGATTCCAATTCAAAACTTTTTCCAGCTTCTAGTAATTCCAGCGTTTTTATACCTAACTCCGCAATTCAACTTTTAAGGAAATCCTACGGAGTTTTCCAAAGCTAGATCCACACTCTAACTCGGAAATCATTTTCAGTATTGACACAAAATACAATCAGTTTTCACTGGATAGAGGCTATGGAACTTCTGACGTCAAGACGTGTATTTACTCGTTTTAAGAGATAGTACGAAAAATAACCAAGGCCTTTCAGTTTTGGTCCATCAAACTTTGTAACTTCTAAAAGTAACCTTGAATAAGGCAGTCGACATGACAGTTATGGGTTTCAAAATGTTTAAACTCAACAAATCACGATCCAACAGTCACATACATAAAAGGCAAGAGGCGTTGACCCCTTTGAAGGTCTAAAATGTTTGCCATACGGTTCCAAAAATGCATTCTGTCATTACTTAGGAAAGGCAGGAACAATGGAGTAATACTAATGATCCTTCTGAGAATAATGCCTGAAGAAAATCGTCTCCCTAAATAAAATAAGTCTCTTTTTTATTTCTAAATTTTATGGTCATTGTCCGAATTCTAGATTTATAAAACTCCAAACGACTCAACCCCGCAAGGTCGGCTTCAAATCGTTTTCAAGAATAAGCAAAAGGTGTGGCTTGGTATTTTAATTTTCGTTTTTCAAGGAGGCGGGCCTTAGGGCATTTTGACGTGTACCATAGTTCAAAAAACCCTCCCCAGTCCCCACGTAAGTCACCAAGTATCCCTTCTTGTGTCCATTTTAAACATTTTCACCTCTCAGGTGTACTCACGTGGCCCAAAGGATGCTCAATTTAGAACCACTTACTTTAACCATCCATGATACCAACTACAAAAATTCCCAGAGTCTGTGAACCAAAAAGTAGAAGAAAATTATAACAGCACAGGCGATAAATAAGCGATAGCCAAATCCCGTTAGTCCTAAACTTCCATTTGGTATGGCAAAACTTTTAAAAGTCTCACAAGTCCTTCAGGTATGCCCAAGGTATCAGGATCCCTGAAACGTTCAGGCGACGGATACTGTTTGGTGGACGGACAAGTTTTCTCATCACTCAACGTTCCCATCGCCCATACTTTCAGCGCCACGGTTGTCCACAGTATAAACTGCACTATTCCTTGGGACGTTGGCAATATGGAACCTAACAATGGGAATCCTCAAGAAGAAAGTCACCCACCACCCCCGCCCCACTAAGAGGATTACTGTTAACTTCACGCTTCAGGCTTGAGCTACCGATTATTAATCAATCGAGGACAATGCAGTCAATATCACCAATTATGCCAACAGTTGCAAAGCTAAAAAGTAACAATAAAAAGTTAATAGGAAGAACAGATTTTAGCATTTCTCTTCTTCATTTTTCTTTTTTCTTAACACTGGCTTTAGTAACGGTTTTTCGCTAAATACTAGTAGCAATTCAATGGTTGATGATGTGTACAAGTGATGATGGGGGTTTGGACTTCAATCTCTCAATTGGGATGAAATTAAGGATTGATGTCAAGCCTCTTAGAGATTATGAAGCTATTAAGTATACATTTACTCGACCCTTCCTTGTGATACTCGGCGGCTGCTCGATCTCAAAGTTATGTCGGAAGGGAGCTTTCCCAAGGAGCGAACACTTCTTCTCATCATCAAGAATCAAAATCATTCAACATAGCCCACACCTCACTTACACCTAACTACGTAATTCCCATTAATTCACCTTCGCAATCAAGTCTTAGGAACTCCATTTTGAGACAAAGAGTCAACTAATCAAGTCCTTTATGAGGTGAGCAGCTAATTAAATTCTACAGAAATGTGTGAATCATCATCACGGGAGTTACTATGCTGACTGCTGATGAAAAGCAGGAGTAAGATTACTTCCTTCCTAAGAATATTAACTCTACATTTAAGTTTGGAACTCGTCCAGAAACCTAAGGAGAAGCACAAGGTCATTGGAACAAATTGCGTCTCCCAGATCATCTCTCTGCCCAAAGTTCATCAACCCAAAACACCACCTCAACAACAGGAGTGAAGTTTGGAGACTAGGCTTGAGATTAGAATAATAATATTTTGGTAAATACTGAATTACTTCTCCAACTGGAAATTATTCCTAGAAGCTGAGCTTAAGCGCCTTTGGCTAAACACAAATAAGTTGTAGCTTTCCAGGTTGACTCTCACTCTTCTGCTGCGCAGCAATTTAGACAAAGAAAATTACAATTACAACAAAGAAATGAAATAAACAAAAAGAATAATGGGAGAAAAAGTGTACAACAAAGGATCATACCCAGCGCCAAGTTTAAATTTATTCAAAATCAATCATGGAAACATATTCGCTCAGCAAATTCCGAATCTTCAAAATCGATCATGCAAACACATTCGGCCAGGAAATTCTAAATCTATTAACAAATGTCATCTAAGCATCCCAAGAACCTAAACCTGACATCTAAGCAGCCAAACAAGCTAAACCTAACATCTAAACAACCTAAACATGACCTAAACCTAACATCTGAGCATCTAAACAACTTAAATCTAGCTTAAACCTAACATCTAAACAACCTAAACATAACCTAAGCCTAACATCTAAGCATCTAAACAACTTAAATCTAACCTAAACGTAACATCTAAGCATCTAAAACAACCTAACCCTACGCTAAACCTAACATCTAAGCATGTCAACGACCTAAACCTAATATGTAAGCATCCAAACAACCTAAAACTAACATCTATAAGTATCTAAACAACCTAAACCTAACATGTAAGCATCCAAACAACCTAAACCTAACATCTATATGTATCTAAACAACCTAAGCCTAACCTAAACCTAATATTAAACCTAACATCTAAGCATCCAAACAACCTAAACCTAACCCAAACCTAGCATCTAAGCATCCAAATAACTTTAACCTAGCCTAAACCTAACAGCTAAGTATCCAAACAACCTAAAGCATCCAAACAACCTAAACCTAACCCAAACCTAGCATCTAAGCATCCAAATAACTTTAACCTAGCCTAAACCTAACAGCTAAGTATCCAAACAACCTAAAGCATCCAAATAACCTAAAGCATCCAAATAACCTAAACCTAACATCTAAGCATCCAAACAACCTAAACCTAACATCTAAGCATCTAAACAACCTAAACCTAACCCAAATCTAGCATCTAAGCATCCAAACAACCTTAACCTAGCCTAAACCTAACAGCTAAGTATCCAAACAACCTAAAGCATCCAAATAATCTAAACCTAACATCTAAGCATCCAAACAACCTAAACCTAACATCTTAGCATCCAAACAATTATTTAAACCTATCTGAACGAAAGCCAAGCCCATCTTGAAATTCAAGACAAATTATCGTATCTTCTCATATTTTGTTGCTCATTCTGTTGTTTTGTGACGCAATATTTAAGAATAACGAATTTATCGTACCAAATCAAGTTAAATATTGTCTAACGTTGATATTACGCAAATCATTAAGATCGACAACAACAACTTTGACATTATATAAATAGATATCACTGCCCTTGTACAAAGGCTGAGTCAACTTAACATTTATTAGCACATCATTAATCTACGTCATTTATGAATAATACAAAACGCACCGTTTGAATGCCACCCCCGGGCCGCGGCTGACAATTATTTCTTAAAATTTCTAAATAACACCTTCAACACTAAAAAAAGAAGTCCACATCCTCCAACATAAACATCTCCACCCACTTTGAAAGACCATTAAGTTACTTCAAACTCTCTCTCCGCTGTTGTTCGTGTCTTCCTGTGAATGACCTTAGACCAAAACACACGCGAGATGAGATCAAAGAAAGAAGCATCTCCGACCTCTCCTTGTCATCCCTCCGCCCAAAACAATCATAAAACTAAGGAAAAGTCTCTTAGAAATTATTACTTACCAACAAGCGTCCTTACCTAGTTACCTACTAAAGTACTTATGTCAAATAACTAACTAACCAAAAGGCAAAGTTCACTTGAGCCTCCCCCACCCTAAAAAGGATTAAAAAAATTCAAGGGAGCTGCTAACCTAAACTGCTACAAGTAACACGCCATTTTATGTTACACGACATCACATGTACAAATCCAAGAATAACCCCCCACGAAAACCAAACAAGAAACAAATAATCATCATAACCATCGTTCAAAAGATGTCAACCTTCGACTAACTCATCAAACAACTCAAGCCAAGTTTTGCTTAAGTAAATGAATTATCTCCTTGCTTAAAAAATACAATAATGAAAATTATTCTTAT
>JABASL010000136.1:0-25992 GCA_019775825.1 Neanura muscorum | reverse complement strand
AATTAAAAATCTAATTTTTTTTACTGTTCTTTCATTTGCCAATTAATTTCTTTTGCTTTATGCCATAACTACAATTAATTTTTCTACAAGTTTAATTATATATTTTGTATAAATTAAAATTTTATTAATATTTATATCAATATTAATTAAAATATTCCGTTAATTTGAATACTATACTTGCCCGAACATGAACGGGAAGATATAGTACGAAGGTGCGCTTTTGTGAGGTTATGCAGAATGAAGTCAGCGATTTTTTGTTATTTTCGGAATAATAACTTCATTGTCATTTCTGAATTCTTGATTGTTCGCAATTGTTTATTTTGAGGTCGCTTCGGGGTCAGCAGTCAGCAGTTTCACCATCTTTACAAGCCGATCATAACTGACAAGTATTTTCTGTCCTCCGGTGATATTTAACCTAAATTTCAACAATGGTCGTTGAGGTCCCTGATGTCGAGATGAGACCGGCGGAAGAAGCTGTTGTGGAGGCTACACCGCCACCACCGGACCCTGATTTGCTAACGATTGAAGGTAAGCTGTTAAGTTGCTCTAATATTTCCTGCTCTCCTGCTTCCTCTCCTCTGATTTTCTAGAGATAATTTAAATACGTCAACCCCTGTCCCATTTCACGCACCGCGTTTATCTGGATGTCTATTGAATTCCAGATATCCGTGAACAAGTGAAGCAACTGGAAAAAGCTGTCTATGGAAAGGACCATCGTTATGCGTTTCGTGTTCTTCGATGTTTGGCAAACACACGGAGAAAATTGAATACGAATGTTCTGCGACGCCTCGTTCAAGGCTATTACACGCATTCTGCCAAGGAACGATCAGCCCTGGAGGCGTTCATTATTGATGATGTATGCGCCACTTATTAGAATTTTTTTTTGCAAAGATTTGCAGATTGATGATTGAGTCCTATGTGTATCAATTTTACTGACTGGTGTGGTTTGTCCAGGCAATGCCGGTGGACGAATATTCAAAGCCAGTACCAAGTCCCAAATTACGTCCCGCTCGAGCTGAGAAACCACTTATTCCTGAAGTGGACGCTTACTTGCATTTGTTGGTTCTTCTTCGTTTGATTGAACTCGGAAAGACTGGTGAGGCTCGGGAGTGCTCAGGTATGTAATGGTTTCACTTAATGTCAATTTGTTGTCCTTTCCCATTTTCCAAACATCGATCTCTGTCGCTTCTTAGATTTGTTGCTGAACAAACTGAAGGCTCATAATCGTCGATCGTTGGACTTGGTAGCTGCTCGATGCTACTTCTATTTTTCCCGGGCCTACGAACTTGACAACAAATTGGAGCAGATCCGTCCAATTCTGTATGCACGATTGAGAACAGCTACTCTTCGAAATGATGCGGAAGGGCAGGCAGTTGTCACGAACTGTTTGCTTCGGAATTATTTGCACTACAATTTGTATGATCAGGTAAGGGAATTTATTTTCCTAAATAAACCTTCCAGAATACGCTCAAGAACATCGCGTCACGCTTACATTTGATTTAATTATACCAGGCAGACAAGCTCGTCTCCAGGAGTACTTTCCCTGATACGGCAAGCAACAACGAATGGGCACGGTATCTCTACTACATGGGCCGTATCATGGCGGTTCAATTGGACTATTCTGCTGCCCATACTCATCTTGTTCAGGCCTTGAGGAAGTCACCGCAACACTCGGCAATTGGATTCAAACAAACTGTTCAGAAACTCACGGTCACCGTTGAACTGCTTTTGGGAGATATACCTGAACGCTCAATTTTCTATCACGCGACGCTTAAGCGCTCACTGGCTCCATACTTCCAGTTGACACAGGGTAAGAAATTGGTGACCTTCTTCGGGTATTGGGTTCCACTGTTTCTTATAATTTTTTTAATTTGAACTCTTAATTTGTGCACCCTTAGCTGTTCGGCTTGGAGATTTGTCAATGTTTCTCAAAGTTGTTGAGCAATTTCATTCCCAGTTTCAGCAAGATCGGACTTACATTTTGATTCAGCGCCTTCGCCACAATGTTATCAAAACTGGACTTCGGGCAATTAGTTCCAGTTACTCGAAAATCTCTTTAGCTGACGCTGCTAAGAAGTTGGCGTTGGATGCTCCAGAAGATGCTGAATTTATTGTAGCTAAGGTAAATGAGAACAGAACAGAGAAAAACGGCTAAGGTTTTAATTCAAATGAAGCTTAATTGATGATTTAACTTAACCTAATTGTAGGCAATTCGAGATGGTGTCATTGAAGCAACAATTGACAACGAGAAGCAGTATGTCGCTTCCAAAGAACGAACCGATGTTTATTGCACACAGGAGCCACAACTTGCTTTTCATCAGCGTATTTCATTCTGTTTGAATATACACAACCAAAGTGTGAAAGCAATGCGATTTCCTCCAAAAAGTTATAATAAGGATTTGGAATCTGCCGAAGAACGGCGAGAAAGAGAACAACAGGATTTAGAATTGGCAAAGGAAATGGCTGAAGACGATGATGATTTCGTTTAAAAACTAATCAATCATCCACTTCTGTAAGAAAACAAAATTACATAAATATTTATAATTATTATAATCAGCTTCTGGCTTAGGTGTAAACACTTATAAAATACGATCTTGGAAACGATTGTAAAGATCGTATAATTTCTCCTGGAAGGAAAAATAATCCGGAGTAAATGGAGCTGATTTAAAAAGCAGGCCCGATCGCTTGACGTGATGTTTTTATTTTAGGGGATTTTTTGTGTAAACTCAATTTCTAAACATGTCACAGGACACTGACAACCTAGTAGTAGTGATTTTGTATTATTGAAATTGTAAGCTAATTGTAAATGGGTTGATCACTCAGGTGTGTAATTAATTAATGCATAACTTCAAATTTTGTTACTTGATACGCTCCTTACGTTCTAGCATTTCACTGTGTGCTTTTTTACTTCAGTCTGTCTCAACAGCATTTGGAGGATTGATGTGGTGCAGAACCAGGTCTTCTATCAATGTTAACACGGTCAGGGTATTCAGCTGGGTCACGACCTGGAGTCTTATTCAAAATAGCTTCCGCTAATTCATGGAAGGCTCGCTCAATGTTAATGTTAGTCTTGGCTGACGTCTCTAGAAATTTGATTCCATGTTCCATTGCAATTGCTTCACCACGCTCCTTGGCCACTACTCGCCCTTCCTCGACGTCACATTTGTTCCCCAAGATCATTTTCTCAACGTCTTCATTGGCATGCTCATTGATATTTCTTAACCACTTCGCAATATTCTCAAAGGATTTCTGATTTTTGATAACATGAAAAGAATATCAAAATTGTTATAAAAATTTAAATATAAAACCTTAAATTTGATTTATAGGAAAGAAGCCGATATCATCAATCATAATTCAATGAATCCCGATTGCTATAAATGCAACAAATAATAAAATTTTAATATTTAAGAATACTTATCAGCACAAACAAGCGATTTGGTCAAATTACAGGGAAGGAAGTAAACCCTGGACTATAACAGCACGAGCACGATCACCCACCGTGTTTAGGTTTCTAGTCCAAAGTTCAAAGTCCCACCATCGCTCCTTGTGAATGTGAGCCATCCGGAGCGATGATGGTCCCCTACCAAAACCGTATCTATAAACTAGATTCGGCGTTAGATTCTGAACTGTGTTAAGAAATTAACGTGTTCAGGTTTTTAGTCCATCGTTCACAGCCCCACCATCGCCTTACGGTGGTCCAAGAGCCAGTGGTGATCCCTAAAATCAAATCTAGAAACTAGATTCGGCGTTAGATTCTGAACTGCGTAAATTAAACAATCGTGAACTTCTATTGATTAGAAATCAATTCAGAAATCAAAAGAAAGTAGAGTAACGACGTTACTCGACACGTTACTCAGAAACGTGTTCTAGTGTGTGAACCAGGATTCATTGAATTGAATTTTAAGCGTTAACAAAGGAAACAAGATGACCCTTACCTGATTAGTAATGTCATAGCATAGCATAATACCCATTGCTCCTCGATAATAACTAGTTGTAATCGTGTGGAACCTTTCTTGACCAGCAGTGTCCCAAATCTGAAGTTTGATTTTCTTCCCACGTAACTCAATCGTTTTGATCTTAAAGTCTATTCCAATTGTAGAGATAAATGTGGTATTAAATGCATCATCCGAGAACCGGAACAGGATACAAGTCTTCCCTATAAATTACATCAAGTCAATTACAAAAAAAAATGCGTCCAAATACCCCAGGATTAACTGTTTATACCGATGCTCAACTTACCAACACCTGAATCTCCTATTAGCAGTAATTTGAACAGTAGATCGTACGTCTTCTTTGCCATTTTCTCCTAGTTCAAAACACTGCAAGAAAAATTCCAAATTAAGTGCCAGAAATTATTAATAATATAACCACAGCAGTATATCGTTATAGCTAAATATCGTTCCAGCCTAAGGCTCACATGCGAAGGTCATCAGAACCTGACCCTTCTATGCCGACTTTTGGCCCTAAATTACTGGGGACTTTACAAGGGTCGCGAGAACCTGACGCCTCTATGCTAACTTTTGACCCTAAATTGCTGTTTGCTGGAGACTTTACAAGGGTCGCGAGAACCTGACCCCTCTATGCCAGCTTTTGATCCTAAATTGCCGGAGACATACACGGGTCGCGAGAACCTGGCCACTCTATGCCAACTTTTGACCCTAATTTGCTGGAGACATACAAGGGAGAATCTGACCTCTCTATGCCGACTTTTGACCCTAAATTGCTGGAGACATACAAGGGTCATGAGAACCTGACCTCTCTATGCCGACTTTTGACCCTAAATTGCTGGAGACATACAAGGGTCGTGTGCACCTGACCCCACTATGCCAAATTCCCAACTTCTGACCCTAAACACTAAATTTCAAATGACTTACCGTAAACTAAACGAATCCTAGTGCTGGTAGAGTGTTTTGTCTCCGTTGCTCATTCGTGTTAAACTGGTCGGTCAATTAGTTTTAATAATGATGGAAAGTAATAAGAACAAAGGTCATTGAAATTAAAAGTGTTCACTGATTATAAATAGTAGTTACGTCGTAATTTAAATTAGGACGAATAACAACAAATTACTTCTGCAGAAAAAAAAGGGACAAAGAAAAGTAAGGAAATGAAGAAGATTGGCCGAATGACTCAACTTAAAAATTGAAGTTCTTCTCAAGGATACCGCACCCAAACAAAACTTCATTCTTTTTTCCATGGGCAAAATCATTTCAACTCGTCCACAAAAGTACCGTAAGACATAAATCAAGATATAAATACATCAATCACCTGTTTACTGTTGACCTTTTTTTAATCCACAATGTCATCGACCTCGTCCCAGGTGTCACCAACATCCGAGGATCACCAGGTAAGAACTCCCATTTAAACCCGGCAAATCAACTAGCATACTCACAGTCGAATACTGACGACTGACCTCGACCTCTAGCCGAGGTCAGTATTCCACCTGTCGTCGACCTTGACCTGTCTAATACTGACCCAATAGTAACGATAATGGTCTTGTTTGTAATTAGTTGATGACAAGCTCGTATCATGAAATCACGGACACCGAAGAAGGCTCGTCACTAAAAACTTTTGTTGAGGGAACACCATCTCTAGAACAATTGGACCAAAAAGCTAGAAAATTATTTGATAAGGCACGTCACTGGGTTGGTGACCTCAGTTTAGAAGGTACTTGATACGTGGCTGGAGCATTAAATGCTCTAGAACTATAAATTCCAGAAACATTAATTGTGATTGCTTAGATGAACAAAAAATTATACTACCTAGAAATTTTTGTTTAGAAAATTGTTGAATAATTGTTAATAATTGTACGTTCCAGGAATTGTGAGTCAGGAAGGTCAACAAGTGACCTATGTGGCGCAGGATATTGGAACTAAAATCAGACTTGCGAGTCCCACTCAAGATACCATGGTACGCCTTACTGCGGAATCTAGAATTGGGGACACAATTAGCACTGCACCGTCTCTTTCCGATGATCTCAATGTCGTTATGAACGAAGTAGAACTGGAGGCAAAGAAATTGGCATCTTCTGTTGACACATTAACGGAAAATTTAACTGGAATTTTACATTCAGTAAGTTAACATTTATTTATATGCTGGAGAAATATTTTCCAGGAAATAAAGTGTTGTTACATTGCAGCTATCTTCCATGACAGTTGACTGTACTTTTGTGGCAAGTGACGGCGTTACTCAATTATGCGATACTGCTGATGCTTCAATAAAAGTAATGTACCAAGTTATGGCAAAGTCTGAAGAACTGAATAGAGCCGTTCAGCCAATTTACAGGGTCCATCAACAGATGTAAGCAACAATGATTGATTGTTGATAACTAAGGATATTATATGGATAAAGAGGATATTCTATTCATATCCACTGGATATCTTTATCCAGAGAATATCGCTCTTTGCGAAATTTATAACCAGAAGATACATTCGATAATTTTTCTAATTACAGAAGAGAAACAAGAAGATTAGTGGACAAAGTTGAAGCGGAAATGAATAGTTAACGTTATGCTATAATTTTGTTATACAAAATTCCTGTTTCACGGTATCACAAATAACTCCAAAGTTTAGAATTTTTAATAAGTTAATTTAGTAATTTGTATGTGAATTTGTACTTCTGAAGTTTTCGTTACGCAATTATACCCACGATTTTCGGATAAAACTAAACGTCGTCTGTTCTTTTTAAGGTATCTTCCATCAGCTTCATGGTTGACCCTTGACACGTTTTTGTCATAACGATTGCTTCTGTACTCGTAAAAGAACATACAATTATATAAATAATTATGTAGTTACGTAATTCGAACCCGGATATTCTGAATTCCTTCAAAATTTTCGGTGGACTCAAAATTCTTGTGCCTAAAATTTTAAATTACTTCCAAATTCGTAATCCAAATTTACTAAATTACTTCAGAATTAAGTCGCGTTAAGGATGGCGTCACACAAAACGCCTGTTGGGAAATGCAGCTAGCGACTTGGCTATCCATCCAACGGTGCACTTTCCAGAATTCGAACACCGTGAAAAGCCACGCCATGTGGATTACACCTTGAATGTTATACATACGCACAAGTCGAAAGGTGGGTCCGTGAGCAGTGCCACCGACACCGTGGCTAGCGAAATGAGTGAATTGTACGAACTCCGTCAAGCGCTCAAAACATCCTGGAAAAAACAGAATCAGCCAAAGACAGAATTGATGAATCATATCAAGCGCGAACCATTTTATTTTCGTCAGTATATACCATACAAGTAAGCATAGTTTTCACCTCCAAATCGACCCCTGACCTCAAAATTAATATAGATATCAATTTTAAGGTCAGGTCAGTTACCATGTTTCAATATTTATCGTTACAATTATTCCTACAGCGTTGAGTTTCCTCATCGGGTTGCTGTTCACATGCAGCGATTGATGGCTACCACAAAGGTTCATTTGAATGACCCTGGTTTTGTCAGTCACCTTCAAGAAAAATTGACAATCGAAGAAAATACAGAAGTAATGAGAAACGCTCACCGCCGTGCCAAAATGGAATTTGATCGGGTCAAAAGGTTAATCATTGATGGGACAGTTGATTCTACCACAATACCCCCAGATCTCCTTTCCCTGACTTCCCATCCAGCTTACATGTAAGTTTATGTAAGTTAATTCTAGTCCAGAATGTCTGACACAACAATGGACAATGTAAAAATTAAGTTTAATTAATTTTGAACAATTTGAACAATTAATTTTTTTTCGACCAGAGTCAAGCAAATGTTGAACCGTCTGGATGAATACGACAAAAAGCCGCATATCGTTCCAAAACCCAAGACAAAAATCGTTCAAGTTGAACCCTTCGAGTATAATGGCAAAAAGTTTTTCAGACATCTTCATTCCACGGGTGGTAAAATGGACTGGATGCCCAAGCGGGTACGAAAAGCTCGTCGAAAATCACTCAAGGTAAATAATCCGAAAGGTGTAAACGTTGTGTCTGGGGATAAACGCGCAGGCGCGCAGACTCTGCAGACCCTGTACAAGCGTCCTATGTCCCTGGATTCAGACGCCGAATCCACTGTGGACTTGCTTGGGGTTCAGGAACGGAACACAGCATCCGGGGAAACTGGAACGAATCCGCCTACAGCAGCTTTTGAATTCCCGGATGAAAATGCTCTCAAGCATTTCTTACAAGAACAAATTATATCGGACGCCATTGCGCAGAAGAAGCGAGCTGATGAAAGGAGGCGTCAGGATATTATGAAGGAAAAATTATACCTGGAGCAGCGAAAGAAAAGAATGCAATGGCGTAAAGATTTAATTCCAGGACATGGTGAGTTTCTATATGACCTGGAAAACCGTTCGTCCCCAAAAACCATCAGCGCAGACACATCCTTCGATCGTTTGCGCAAGCGCTTTGGAGTGCCCGGAACTCTTGACACGTATCAGCACAAAATGCCCGAAGATGACAGGATTCTCAAGTATATCGATGAGGCTGAAGTAAGGGTTCTTACATAGCTAAATTAACCCTAGTACCCCAAACTAACCCTAGTACCCCAAACTAACCCCTAATAACCCTAATTACCCTTACAATCCTAAACTAACCCTAGTTACCCTAACTCTTAACAATTTCGACGCAAGCCGTTTTCTTTAAATTCTATTTGAATCCGTTAGGATGCAAATGAACTGTTCGGAAATTCGGAAGCACTAGACCGACTCTATGCCCGGGAAGCTAGATTTGTGGATACATTTCGTCCAACGCTTCAACGACAGCTAGCATTCGACAGCGCAATGTAAATTTCACAGTACAAAGTGTGTTTATTCGCTAATATTGTGCCTTACTAATTCGTATAATTAAGTAGCTAATACTAAAACTATTTGGGATGTAAAGTATATTAAGTAGTTAAGTAGTAAAAGAAATCATTTTCATTTATGTTCAGTCTTACATATAAAAACTTTTATCGTGTAACAAGGTTTTTCAAATCCCCAAGGCTTAGTAGTCCCTCCTCGTCACCAGAAACGTCATGATTTTTTAGAACTTCAAATAGATGCTCCTCAATGGTATTGCGAACCTAATACGTCACATTGGAAATTAATATTTATAAAAATTCTGAATGAAACGCAAGCAAACATGTCGTTTTTCTTACGTAAAAACGATGAATAAATGTTGGTTTTGTTTGTCCAATACGGTGAACACGTCCAATTGCTTGTTGTTCACTTGCCATATTGAGAATTGGTTCTACTAGAAATACATGTGTTGCTTCAATAATATTGAGACCTTTTCCTCCAGAACTAAGTGGCAAAAGTAAGACTTGGATGTCAGCTCTTTCCTGTAAAAAAAAGTAATGAAAAGGTGTAATCAAACATATCACGGTATAAGTTTAATCCTAGTTAAAATCTTTGATATAATTCAAAGCCAAGGCAAAACTTGGAAAACAAACCTGAAATCTCGCCAGTGTTTTCTGAAAATTTCCTTTGCTCTCTCCTGTTTTGAGACTCGCAAACAAGATGTCATTTTGTTCCAGGGCACGACCAATAATGTCCAAAACTACGGACCACTACAAAAAAAAATTAAGTTGAATAATCAGAAAATTAGAAGAGAACTCCAATATATTACTTTAAGGTAGGGAAAGTCTATAACGGCGCCGTGACGGAACGGCTTATGGCTAAAGGCTGGAAAAACCTTGGCTATTAGCTTACAGTAGAAAATATGATAACTTTTTCGCCAGGGTGTGAATATTGAAGTTGAAGCAGTTGCTCCACTACTGCTTGCACTTTAGTTGAGTGACTCCCACGAACCGTCCGAGTATCGGGAACGACCTGATGAGGCTGAATTGAAACATTGTCCAGCGAAGGCTGCGCTTCATCCTGCTCTTTACTATAATTTAAATAAGAATAATTTTAAAATCAATCGGGAAATGCTAATTTAATTTAATTAAATGTATTTTGGGAGACCAGCGAGTTACTTACGTATTAACGGAAATGTCTACAAAAGAAACGTCAGACATTTTCATACAATGTCGACAAAGTGGACAAGAGAAAGACTGCGTGGGATGGTGACAAATTTTCTTAATACAATCCGAGCAGTAGGAATGGCCACATACGAGAACGGACCAAGCCTTTCCAAGTGCACTGTGACAAACGGGACATTCCTCTTCATTGAAAACTTGTGTCTTCCCACGATTATTTTTTTCCATTCGTTCCAAGTACACTAATTGCCCGTGATGTATATTGAAATCAGCTTGAGCACTTCCATATTCCAGTTTCAAGTCATCAAGTTTAGGATGCAGCTCAATTGCAGACACGAGATTGAGTTCTTGAATCTTCTTTGCGCGTTCAAGCTCCAAATTCTTTAAAGTTTTGGGTTGTTTTGGAGTAGAAGGGCCCGCAGTCGAGGAGCCATCAACTCGGAGCGAAATTCGAGTTGTTGCTTGACTCAATTCATCAATCGCAGACACTTGATCAAACATTCGAGTCCATAATACTCGTAACAGCTTAAAACGGTTTAAAAAAGAAATAAAAGTTAGATTGTGAACAGGATTTGACCCCTGACCCTTCCCAACATTCTGTCATTCATAAAACTTACTTTGAATTCCTTTTTCATAGAATCGTAAAGTTTCATATGTGTCGCCCCATCTTCTAGTAAAGAGTCATTCAATTTGTTCACTCGTCCGTAGGTAATGAGTTGCCTCAATGCCTTTTCAGGGTCAGAATCCCCCAACATTTTTCTGTCGTGCTCAATATTGTGAAATTCGACATGACCTGTTGTCTCAATCAATTCTTCTTCCTCACGCAAAATCGCTAGGCGCTCCTCTTCTGCAGAAAGATCTTCAAGATTTCCAGTAATCTTTAACTTTTGTCGATTTCGTCCAGTACGGGAGATTTTCTTTTTAATATTGCCCATATCTTCACTGAATAATGAATGCTGGTATTCAGAAAATTTATCCAGGTTGACGCAAAGGCGGCATCTGAAGTCATGAGATACGGTAGCTCCCGAGTATTTACGCAAGTGACAAGCGACGCAAGAGTCAACAAATGACGCAGGATTCTCCGACAATAATTCATCCAGAGTTTGTAACACATCAAAGCGAAGCTTTTCAAGCTCCGTGATTCTTTCAATCATAATTTTTTGAAAACTCGCCGGGCCAATGAATCTATTCGGAAAACAGAATTTGAAATTCCTGTAAAATTAGGCTAAACAGTTTTTACTAACCTCTTGGCCATGGACGTTGAATCTTTGTTATCTTTCTTTGACGCGTATACTGATAGAACGTCCTTGATTCTAACGATCAAATCTTCTGCCTTCTCCCTTTTAATCGCATCATGGACAATCTCCATCCACCACGATGTATTCTTCCAACGGAATTGTGTGCGCAGTTCCTCCACTGCTGTTGAAGCTTTCTGGGCAGCCGAATGCGCGGTATTTACACCAATTGCATGATTTTCCAAGTACTTTACCCGGAGTGCTTCGGCTTCCACTCGAAGAGTATCGTCACGCAGAGTATAGGGAACTCCTGGGCAATTCATATCCAATAAGTCTGCCAAATTTTCCAAGGTATGTAACATCTGAAATATTCACATTGACGTCTTAAACCAAATTCTATAAAACCGAAAATGGTTTACCACAATACCAAAGTGGTATACCCGTTATCCCTGGCATAAATACCTGAAGTGTATCCGTTTTGAATAATTTTTCGTGTTTGGTTGCCAATTGTAAGATTTCACGATACTTATCGCTTGCTTGAATGTGTTCTTCCAATATCCAGTGAATTCCTGCAGCTCCGTTCAAGGCGGAAATAACTATTCGATGTGCCTCTGCACATTTAATTTTCGTCTTCTGAATAAGCTGGGTCAATAGTTCCTCCATGGTGATCGTTTCATTCACGTTTTTTAAGTGAAAGCGAATTTCCTACAAGTTGTGGATGGCAGCACGCTTGACGAAGCTCCAGAAATGGGGTTAATAGCTAAAGGACACATGAATATTAGAAAACCAATTTTCAAAGTGCACCAGTTAAAGTATGACCACTAACCTCATGCAGAGCCTTTCGGTCCAAATTGGACAGTCTCATAGTCAGCCCTTCTTGTGAATTTTGGCAAATCTTTTCTACTTTTTCCACAACTTTGGTACCACAAGCATCGTAGAGACGCTTATAGAAATGAGCTTCTACTGGAGAAAAATTCAGCCAATGTACAATTTGGCTCTGAGGAGGAATTCCCAACTACAGGAATAAAAAATCAATAAAAAATTAGCAAATTAGTGGGCAAACCGTTTATAACTCATGTACTGAAAATACGCCTACATACCTGGTCCAAAACGTCTCGTTTTCCGTTCCTCCAAATTAGGGTTCCAAATAAATCATACAAAAGTGAAGCTTCTTTTTGATAGAATGAATTTGTGACAAGAGAATTCCACCAAAAGGGGTCATTTACAGGAGAAATTCCGAGGAATAGAAAAAGCCCGTAGAGATCTACAGTTTGAAAAATCAATATCTTAATACTTCGCACATTGGTGTTGCGTTTATGTGTATTGAATATACCTTCCAAGGATTTGTTCAGTGGCGTTCCAGTTATACACCAACTGTGTACAGAATTGAGTTTCAATGCCATGTTTGACATACGCGTTGCTATTCCTTCAACCATTTGTGCTTCATCAAGACAAATTCTCCAAAATAAGATACTTGGAAGTGGAGAAGGAATTGGAAGAAAACGTTTAGGATTTCGAAATCTAGAATCCAAAATAAGTTAAAAGCTGACAAAACCATTCTTGTTCTAGCCGTTCAAAGTTGATCGTACCTCCGTCCCTCGGCGCTATTGCTATGCGGAAGGTCCACGTAGTTTAGATCAGAAGATAAAATTCCATAAGTCGTAATTATTAAATCGTATTGAGCTAGCTGCTGGGGTGGTACGTATCCGTGAACCGAAGCGCCCCTGCAACAAAATTTTCGTTAAAATAAAAAAAAAACAAATCCAAATTATGTAAAATATGCCAGGCAAAAATAACAGCAAGCGTAAAATATGTAAAATAATATGAATAATACTTGTAAAAGAGTATTTTCATATGCTCCTTCCCAACATGTCTTCGTATTTCATTAATCCATTGGTGCGCAATTGTATTAGGAGTAACGATTAAAGTTGTCTTTGTTTCAATTGGGGGCTGAAAATTGCAACAATAGTTAATTAATATCACAATTTAAGAAGTATAAAATAGAGTTAATCGTTCCACCAATGCTATCGCCTCAGATAATAATGAATCTCTTTTTTTCCTTACAAGTAAAACCGTGCAGTGTGGACACACATATCCGTCGGATGAAACATCGCCAGGTGAAGGAAGATTGACGTTGTAGCTGACGCATGTCTTGTGCTGAGAACTGCTGCAACTGATGCATGTTATAACCTGTAAATTGACATAATAGTGTTTTGACCTTTATTTTGACCTAAGATTTCAGTGATCCGAACTTACATTGTCAGAATCATCTTCCAGACCTTCGCCACAAATACATTCGAAAAATGCTTTCCGGCCAACATGAGGATTGAAGAATTCTCCATGAAATTTGTGTGTGACAACTGCATGCTTCGAACTACTGTATTCTCCAAGAGCAGCGTCATACAATGGGCGAATTTTGTCATATAATTTGCCTTTTAAACTTGAATTGTTCGTTTTCGCTTTGATGTCTTCGTCTTCTTCATCCATTGCTTCTACTTGTTTCACTTGCGACTTGGAATTTCGTCTTTTCGTTTCTTTCCGCTTCTTCGCGGCTGACAGCTTCATCCCAATTCTTCGTTTCTTCTTCATCTTCTTGATCCCTGTTCCACCATGTTGTAACAACGGTTTCGCGTCTTCCATCTCCCTTGTAACTTCCATTGCTTCCTCATTTTTTGTTCCCTTGATTACCTTCCATGCCAATGAGTGCAAATTATCATCAAGTTTTCTCTTCTTCTGAAGTGGAACAATTGCTGGACTCTGGGGATTGTATTCCTTGGTTCTGAATTCACAGGGAGATGATGCACGTTGACGTTTAATTTTGATAGGATTGTGCGTTGTCTCCGAGGTTCCTTCAATTGAAGGTTTAGGATTAAGCATAATCAAGGAGAGAACTTCAACGGTCTTGCCCAATCCCATTTCGTCAGCTAAAATCCCGCCCGTGGGTAAAGGAGGCAGAGTCGGCCTCACTCGGCATATGTATCCAGCGTATTGATTAAAGAATGCTGGAACTTCGGTTTGATCCTCGTAACTTCGTTTCAGCGTCACTGAAATATACATTTTGTCCAAGATGGTATCAATTAATGTAGGCGCCCCTGGGTCATAATTGGGCATCACTCCCTCTCGATTTAACATCCAATTTACGGCATCCTTCTGGTACTCCCGTAGAGTTGGAATGATATGAGGATGCTGAAGAACCGAATTGCGTGGAAGCTCTTCAGAAGCGTGATATTTATTCAGTTGATAATAAAACCAATCGATATCTTCTTTTTTCTTTTTGTCACGACTGGTAGTGTCGTCTAAAGCGACACGAACAAAATTAAGATTTCAAATCAAATTGTAATATTACTTCAAATTAATATAAATAGAAACGTACCTTTAGCTGACGAGTTCAGTTTGAACAAAAATTCAAATACTTGGACAACAAATTTCGATTTCTTTGGAATCTCGGCAATTGTATGCGTCTTCAATACTGCTGACTCCAGTAGTTCAATATCGAACGAGAACTCGGACGTCTCATAAACAAATTCTCTGAAACACAACTTGAATGTGTTTCTTGTGCTTAGTCCTACAATAAGAAAAATTAGGTAAGTGAAACTTAGAATTGTTACAGAAGGTGAAGCGAGATTACCTTTAAAAAATAGGCAATAGAAATTGAAAATTCAAAAATTCACCTTGAAAAATAGACGTGTCAAGTCCATTTAGATCAACAGCACTTGAGTAGTATCGTAGATCGACGCTACCCAACTTTGATGACGAAGTTTCCGTTTTGATAAGGAGAACAGACATTGTTGGAACGTCGCTGACATGAAGTGCGATCTCACTTATTCCTGGATATAATTCCTCAATGTTCTCTGGAATACAATTCTCCGTGAAGGAATGATTCAGAAGTTTGAGGGTAACCCTCGACCCGAAATAGTTACTGCATTCAGCCTCCCCTTCTCCCTCGACATCACGGCAGGTGAATGAAATGATACACTTTTGTCTGATACAGTCATTGGAGATGACCTTCCTAATTGCCTTGTTCTGCCCATCAGGGTCAACTACCCGATACTTGACAGAAGAGGAAGATCCTCCAGATCCATTGCTTGATATAGAACTTTTTCTTTTGCTAGGCATTGCACAAGTTGTTGAAACGATGATACGGATCCAACCTTTACAAGACACGGTATAATTTAGACTTCAGGCTCATTTCCAATTTACGAATTCACCTTGTTCAATATTCTCACTTACTGGTACAACGGTGTGGTGTCGTTAATTCTTTTTATAGTCTCAACGATTAATTTCCTCGATCAGTGACGCAATAAAAGGTAGATTTGTGCCCGAAGTTTTGTGTATAAGTAGTACAGAGGTAGTAGTAGGTTTGAGATCAGATTCCTTATAATAATTCCTTATAATAATGGAGTGGGCTCGGCAGGCTTGGTGTGCTCAAGGTCACTAGTAAGATGAACTTAAAATTGACCCGAATCACAAGGATTGTACCAAAAGAGGGTACGAGAGGCCACCACGCAGAAGTAAGGATTAGAACTTTGGTTCCTTCCTGACTCGGAGCTTGGCCACGGTAGAGCTTAACAGCGATAGACGATAAGTTGACAGGTGACTGAGGTGACTGACAGTAGTTTAAGTATGTGACATTGGTTAAGTAGTAATTACGCCAGTTCGTCAGTGACTAATGACAGAGCAGCGGCAGTGGAGATCCGGGAATCCGGACGAGGAGCCTAGCCAGCCGGAGAACGAAAAAGAGTCGACATAGATGACAAAGGTTTCACTTCTTAACTTCGCAAAAAATTTGACACGAGGAGAGAGACAATAGACAGGGCGAATAGGAGGAATTTTATCTTCGTAGAAGAGATAAAACGACGAATTTTTTATCATTTGCCAAAATAACAAAAACAGGAATATTCGCAAAAAAAAATAATGCAAAAATCAAATGTCGACGTTCTGAGAATCAACTTCTGAATTTTAGGGTCCATCTCGATATCCCTCCATTCCTGGGCAGTTCAGAAGTTTTCAGTAATTTTGCTCCAGCGATACCAATGTTAAATGTCTGAAACCTCCTTAGTAAAAACTGGTTTAATTGTATACGTAATTAATTGTACAATTAATTAACGTCAGTTGGTGTCAAACACCTGCTCTTAAACAAGAAATTTTACTAAACGTTGGCTTAGTTTGTCCATTAGCTTGAATTCTACCCTTATTTTGTTAAATGCGCAGTTGGAAGTTAAATTTTTAATGGAAATGGAACATTTTTACGGCGCATTTCCTGAATTTGTGGTAATAGGGTTAGTTTAGGGTTGATTTAGGGTTAGTTTAGGGTTAGGTTAAGGTTAGGGATGTAATTGATGCCCATGCTTAGTTCTCTCAGAAAAAAGAACCGATACGGACGAATAAGCGGACTGCCTGCGCCTCCAGGCAAATAAACATTTTTAGGCTATTTTTAGGCCCACGGAAGTGTCAAAAGCGCATCTCTAGGGTCATTTAATTAATTTTTCAGGATTTCAGTCCCCTGTGTGTCCAGTTATTCCCGTTTTCTTCTCCGTTTTAGTTAGTTTAGTCCGGTTTGGGTTGCTTGGAGGCCTAATTGACCAATTGGTAAGTGTCTGACATAATTTTCGATAAGGTCATTTAAGTGTATAAGGGTTAAATTATGAATCATAACCTAAACCTATCATAACTTATGATTCGGATTCGTTAAGTTAGTTTACATTGTTGAAATGTTTTTTTTTGTAAAATTGGAATTTAGGAAACGGCGGTGTCCTGGTCGGCCCCGTATCATTCGTAGTTTTGACCCCAAACGATTGAACGATTGAGTAAACGGACCTGGAGCAACAAATTGTGTAGTTAGTTATGTCAGCCATAATTGGCCCTAGTGATTATGTTTTAGAATCAGTCAACATTTACTATACGGGACATGTAAGAAAATATTGTCGGAATTATTTGTTACCATTCCAACCTGAACCATGAACCATGAACCCATTTGACACTGAACATTGAACTTTAATAGATTGAACCCGTAACCTGGACCAAACAAATAACGGGAACGACAAGAAGCGGTCTAATCCTTCGTGATGTCTCGTTCGAAGTTCATTCAGGGGAAATCATGGCAATTCTGGGCTCCAAAGGTTAAAATTTAATACGTATTAGTTATTGAAATTTCTCATTCTACTTCTACCCGGCTTCAAAACTGGTTAACCGTTAAACTTAACATAATTTCAACATTTTCTATTATTCTTATAGGTAGTGGAAAGAAGGCACTTCTGGATGTGATTGGTTGTAGAGCTTATGGCCCAAGAAAGGGATACATTCTACTTAATGGCGTCACAGTAAATCGGCGACTGTCGCACGTAAATGTCGTACATAACATTTTAGATTTAAATTCAATTTAAATTAGATTCACGTGTATTGAAATAATTTCAGAGTACTGCGAGCTATCTTAATGGAATGGGCGATGAATACTTACAACCAGGGCTCACCGTTTATCAAACACTCTACTACGAAGCTTGTTTTACACTGAATGTCCCATTTGGTGTCAGGAAGATCAGGATAAAACAAATTTTGTCAGACGTAGCTTTAAGTAAGTTCCAGTTTTTTACTCCGTTTTACATTTGCGTATTAACAATCAGTGTTATTTACAATAGCACAAGCATCCGAAACAAATGTCGACAGTTTGACTGCCTCGGAGAAACGCAGGTTGTCCCTTGGTGTGCAGCTTATGAAGGATCCCGTTGTACTTCTTGCCGACGAACCAGCCTGGAATCTTGATCCACTCAACACGTACTTCATTGTGTCAATTCTATCGAATTATGCCAAAAAATATGGGAGAATTATTATCCTAACCATGGAGAAACCACGAGTAAGAGAAAGCTATTTTTATGTTGGATATGAATTATCATTTTTAATTTCGTTTCGCATTTTCACGTAAGCTTGAACCACCGTTTTTTATTTTGTGCAGTCCGATATTTTTCCATTTCTTGACCGGGTTACGTACTTGTGTTTGGGCGACGTTGTCTACTCTGGTAACACCCGACTCATGCTGGATTACTTCCGGACAATTGGGTTCCCATGTCCCGAAGTTGAGAATCCCCTCATGTATTATTGTAAGGCAACTTATTGTTCAAGCTTATTTACCTAAATCTAACCTAACGTAAACCTAGCCTAAAGCTAAACCTTGGAGTAATTGGTCGCTTAAACGTGAACGTTAAAACCTAACCTAAACCTTGGAGTAAACGTTTGCTTAAACGTGAACGTTGATTAATGAAATAGATATTTCTCATTCTGTTTCAGTGTGCCTTGCAACCGTAGATCGAAGAACACATGAACGTTTCATCGAATCTAACAACCAGATTGGCCTTCTTGTGGAAAAGTTCAAATCTGAAGGCAGCTCTTTCCGGAAGGGTGGTGGTGGAAATTTTAGTTCTATTGAAGGCAGGGCTTCAGCTGCACCTCTTCATGCCCTTGGAAGGCCTTCATTTTTTAGTACAGTTGCGACGCTGATTGGGTAATTATAAAATTTATGGATTATTGTAATAAATTTAATGACAATTATTAATTATTTAATTTATCTAATTTATGAACAGACGGAATTACTCCTCCACGTTTACATTAACATGGCGAGGCTTTAGGAACATCTTCTTCCAATTGTTATTTCTTCCTTTACTCTTCCTCATTCTCTGGATCTTCTATTTTGGAGCACAGGTATTTTGAATTAAAAAAGGTTTTAAGCATCAAAATTTTACGTTAACTAACGCATGTCTTTTCAGAATTCTTACCAGCATGCGTACGTCACTCAAAATGGTCTTGTGCTAAATATTGTTTCTGTCACGTATTTTGCTTCAATTTGGTCAACAATTGTAACATGTATGTTAACGCATTTGTAACGCTTTTGTAAAAAAAAAAAAACGCCGTAAAGGAAGGATCTCACGATAAGTAACCATTTTGTATTTTAGATAAAGTCCATCGTGACCGCTACTATCAAGAATCTCGGGATGGCCATTATACAGGCCCAACTTTTATATTAGCCTACACGCTGTCTATCATTCCCTACAATCTAGTTATCTGCCTCATTGCTTCACGACTTGCGTTTGAGTAAGTACAAAAAATTAACAAAAAAAAAACCGATGAGTTCAACTTTAGCATTGTGGTTGAGCGTCAACGCACAAAAAAAAAGCTGGCAAAAACCACAACAAACTAGTTTGACGTTTTTGTACGAAATAATTTAGTAGATAACTTTATTTCAGATGCAGCGGTCTATCCACCCATACAGACTGGTTGCTAATGTACGGAGCCATGTTTGCCATTTATTCATTCGGAATCCAACAAACGATGCCAATAATGCTACTCTTCAAGAATCAAATTTTGGGAGGTGCCTTAATGTTTGCAGTTGCTGGCCTTACGGTCACACTGTCCAGTGGAACTGTAAGGGCAATGCGAAGTTTACCCGATTGGCTTTATTATTTTACATATGTGACACAACCAAGATATACGGGTGCTTTTCTCAGTCAACAAATATTTGAACAATATGATCAGGAATTGCCAGTTTTACGAGAAATTACAAGATCATGTAACAAAAATGCATGGGCTGATGGATGTGTTTATGTAAATGGGACGCACTATTTGGGGGAGAGGTATTACATGGGTGGGTCTAGGGATGACCTTAGCTTTTATTTGAACTTTGCCCTCTCTTTTGCATTCCCAGTAATTGCGTTCTTCTTCAATATAGTTTTTTATAGTTTGCCACTACCAGCACTTATCAAGTCAAAATTTAGAGAATAATTGACTTGTTTTACAAAGAGCAATCAATCAATGCAACAACTAACCCATGGGTGGGAGATTAACTTTTGAAAAATAATTTAAATAATTTATATTATTTTAATTTTAATTTAAATTGAACAAATTGAAACTAACCGAACCGTCCATGCTTTTGTGCCGTAACTTTTTGTAGTAACTTATTTGACTTAATTTATTCATTGAGGGAAAAAATATGGTTTTTATATATTTTTTATAATCTTTATCACAATCAAAACTTAAGTGTTAATAAACCGGTGGGAACTAATTAAGAATACCATATCAGGGTCGTCATTTTAGTTTTTTGGGTTCTACATTAATGGTAACTTAGGCTAACCATCCGGTTTCCTCTATTATCAATTGAAAGTGACGCACACGCTTGTGTGATTCACGTCCCGTTAGTATGAATGAATACTTGATTGAATGGAGTTACCTGATTGGTAAAGTTGAACATTGCTTTCATGGCAATAATTGTAGTTCCAGACGCCTCCAGACTAGGAAACCTTTACGCTGTTGCTCCTGCGAGCTCCATTGGTTTCAGGTCTGGAGAAATTTCAAAAACGCAACTCGTAGCGTCTACGATATCTTGGAGTGAGACGCCATTTGCAATTTCTACCAATGTTAGTCCCTTTTCTCTGTCCACGTTAAAAACTCCCTATAAAAAAAATTTACAGATTGAACTAAATGCTGGAACAATCCAGTGAATATTTGTGTAAAAATAATCGTTTCAGTTTCGTACCAACTCCGTAATGATCATATTAACACATTGTTGTCCAGTTAAAGGCAGCGTACACTTGTCCAATATTTTTGGGACTCCTCCTTTAGCCGTGTGCTCCATTGTTACCACAACTTTGGTTCCAGCCCCAGCGGAGGAAACTAAATCCATTGCTCCACCCATTCCTTTTACAAGTTTCCCCTATGAGGAAAAGTGTAAACACTTTTGAAACTTCAGATTAAGATGCTTATAATTTAATTTAATATTTGGCAAAAACATCCTAAAAGCGTTTAAACACGTTTTTTTTTTAATTATAAATTTTCTGCTATAATATTATTGGAACTCTTACGGGAACCATCCAATTCGCAAGATCTCCGTACTTGGACACTTGCATTGCTCCTAGGATCTGCAAATATTGAGACCGAATTAATTCCTAACTTCTTGTCGAGTTTAAAAAATGTTAAATTGAAAAAAAATCCTATAAGAGTGCAGGGTACACTGTAAAATTCTTGTATTATATCTGGTACGCTTAAGCGAACCGGAAGCGCGGGAAGCGCTGAAGAGGATTTCCCTTGTATTATTTGTTTATTTACCGTCAAATCAACGTGTCCACCTCGAATCATTGCGAAGCTTTCGTCACTAGAAAAATAGGAAGATCCTGGAAGCACTGGAATCAAAAAATCAAAAATTTCGCAAATTAGTCTGAAGATTGTCAAGTGCCATTAAAGGAAGGCGTAGTAGGAATTTTTTGTACAGCTTTTTTACGTAAGAAAAACGTAGTAGCCAGACGAGATCCGTGATTCACGTACTGGATATTATAATACGTCATTTAGAAATTGTAAAGTGAAGCAATACTTTTGATTGGAAAGCAGCCTACTACTATGTTTGGCGTCAGCACGTACTGCGTCGATATTTACGCAGATGCTTTATTACGGAGAAACGGCGCTGCGTAATTTCACGTCGTACATAAAATCATACATTTTTCAAATGAAAGACTAAATGAATAATCTTTTGAATGGCTAAAAACTCAATTTTACGTAACGTAAACGTCAACAATTATACAGTTTATGAATTCCATTGTTTTCTTACCTGTTACAGTTTCTTTCCCTGCATTGATTAAATCCGGATCTTCTTCTCCAGCCTTTGGAAATGGTCCCAAACCCAAAACCCCATTTTCACTCTGAAGATTAACATTAACTCCAGCCGGAATGAAGTTACTGGCCAGCATGGGCATTCCAATTCCCAAATTTGCTAAACAATTACATTGTTGCCGTTATCCATAAGAAGATCAAACTTTTTTGACAGTTATATGGTAAGTACTTACCATACATGCCGTCCTTGAATTCCAAAGCAGCTCTTCTCGCAATCTGCTCTCTCATAGCCTTGGCAGGATTTTTGGAAGCAGCAGATTTTGCTCCAGGTTCTTTTTGAAGGGTAAGCCGCTATGAATACAATAAATTAAATTAACATTATTGAATTTAAAATAATTTAAAGCGCCAATGGCCTTGTTAGGATTAGGAATTCTAAATTCTCTCACCTCAATTCTCTTCTCATATTTTTCGCCTTTGATAACCCTATGGACATAAATACTTGGAATATGAATATCTTCTGGAGGAATTGCGCCGATTTCAACGATCTCTTCAACTTCTGCAACAGTAATTTTCGCTGCTTTGCACATTGTTGGGTTGAAATTTCTAGCCGTTTTTCTGGAACATAATTTTTGGAAAGTCAGCATTAGGGTCAGTCAGAATTAGGATAAGAAATTCACAAGTACAGTGGCAGCCTCTGGCTCCCATCTATACAAGTTACCTGAATATTAGATTTCCAGCCCGATCTGCTTTCCACGCTTTGACGAGAGCAAAATCCCCGGTGATTGCTTCCTCCAGAATGTATCCTCTCCCATTAAAAATACGTTCTTCCCGTTCCTCACTGCAGATTTCAACACGACCGTCTGGAGCATATTTGATTGGTGAACCTCCCTCATGGATTAGAGTTCCATAGGCTGTTGGTGTAAAAAACGCTGGAATGCCTGCACCACCCGCACGGACACGTTCTGCTAGCGTACCCTGACATAATACAAACGAAGTCAGACAATGGTGATCCATAGCAATGGTGTTATGTCTTGTGCTCAAGATATACTTGCGGAGTAAGTTCAACTTCTAATTCTCCAGCCAAATATTGACGCTCAAATTCTGCATTTTCACCGACATATGACGATATCATTCGTCGTATCTGCTTTTGCTTGAGTAGAAGACCTTAGGCCAAAGTTATCAACCCCGGCATTATTACTAACAACGGTGAGGTCCTTAACTTTGGTTTGCAGGAGCGCTTGTATTAAGTTTTCGGGAATTCCACAGAGTCCAAAACCTATGAATTTATACGATTCCTAATAATACTGTCACCAAGCGGCTTGGCTGCCTTCGGCTTGTTCGAAGCCTGAGGAGTGCAAAATAAATGTGTGAAGACTTACCACCAACTAATAACTTCGAACCATCGGGGATATCTTGTACAGCCGAAATTGGGTTGTCATAAAATTGAGCGTCTCTTCGGGAAGTAGTAGAAAATGAAAGCTGAAAATACAGAAAAAATCAGTTTCAATCGCAGAACGAAGTGAGAAGCAACTAATCACAGTGAGCAACTATTTAGTTGCACAAACTTGCTAGTTGCACAGTTGCTTCCTTGTAAGCTCGCAAATTAGTAAACCCATCACGAATCGTCTGCGTAAGTAAGTTAAATTCATTCATTACCGTCGGGATTGCACGCAAGTGGAATGTTACCGGCTTCGTGTAGGATCGATTCAGCAAAAGCTTCGTTAAGCTCGACCTTAACATCTTGATTTGACCTCAACCGAAATTGACAAACACGGTGAAATTTTATCTGCTAAAAAACTTAGAACGCACGACGAGTAAACAAACACTTGAGAATTGAATTTGAATTCACAAGCACGAAACCATGCATATGTTCACGTTTCACCATTTCAGAGACGGGCTTGACAGTTGAACTGGAATTGGAGTATGTCAAGTTGACATAATCCAATTTCAGTTCAACTTTGACCTTTGCTGGGAAAACAGGTGCACAAATAATTTAATCCTTCAGCTTAGTTTAGCTAATGTAATTTTTAACACATTAGGCATCTCTGTATTGCAACTTATTAACAATCGAGGAATAATGGCAAACAGAGCAAGCGCAAGCGCCAGAATTTCTGGAATCGTTCCTGAGTACATTGTTCCAAACAGAGCAAACGCAAGCTCCAGAATTTCTGGAATCGTTCCTGAGTACATTGTTCACGCTTGTCTTCTTTTAGTACTGTGAAATCAATCACTGTGGTCACTGTCCAAATCTTCCAATTCCACAATTCCATCCAGCCCTTCCTTTAGTTTATCCAAACCGCAAAGATTTTCGAGGTAACTTGGGTCATTTAGAACTTTGAGTACTAGCGATATCCCTTGTTCTCTGAAGGCTGCTAGGACCTATTTCATAAATTTTACGCGGTTATTATATGTTCAACGGTTATTAATATCAATATTAAAAAACTTACATTTTCTGAACAGGCACTGCACTTGTCTAATCTTTGAAACGTTGGTGCAATTTGCTGTGAAGTGGAAAGCCATCCCCGAATATTGTGGGGAGGAATTCCAAGCGTTGGATTCTTATTCAAGTCTTTGTCATAGTGTAGTACGGCTGCCATAAGTTCAACTGCAAGTGCGGCTGCCATCATGCTTACACCAGGCCGAGTGACAGTACACTGCTGATCCAGCGTTCTGTCTTGTGTGGACTATAAGAGAAATGAAAAGGTTAAAAGGTCACATGCATCCAGCACTGGAAATCAGAGCTTACATCACCGGGAGCTACGACATCAGTGCAAAAGTAACAACCGAGATCTTCTGTGCTTCGTCCATGCCTGAGTACAACGTAACGCTCAAAACCAAGGGCAGCATTTATGACAAGCTTGTCGTAGGCCGCTCCAAGTGTTGTTGGAAGCCAACGACTTTCTCTAGTATCCGTTAAGAGGAAAATGACATCATGTGTTCTGATAATCTCGTCTAAAATTTGAAAATCCTGAGTGATTTTCGTAATCGTTGAGGGCGATGAAGGATGTCCAGGCATTGGAATGTGAATGTCAAATCCTTGGGCTTGGACTCCAGGAAAAATTAATTTCAAACTATCCGCTGCAGCAACAGCTTTTGGTTTCCCAGCGTCTACGTAATTAAATAGGCTTTGGCGAACAGGATTCGAATACGAAACCTTTCCAGAGTCTACGATGGTCATGTAGCGTACTCCCCAGCCCTTAATTTGTAAAAATGAATAAGCAAAATATGTAAAGCAGTCTTAACACGAGCTAATTACGTAATTTACGTTTAAGTTACGTAAATGTTGTTACTAAAAGTTAGAATTCTAATTCTTTTCTTACCATGAGTGTCCTTGCAACATTGCAGCCAAGAGTACCCGCTCCGAGGATACAGACTTTAACATCATGCATCATATCCAAATCAAATTCGGGAAATACTCTCCATTTCATTAACTTCAAATTAAAATCCACGAATGAGGCCGAGAGAGTGATGGGATCCAGGTTAGACTTCAAATCCACGGTTCTAGGAGCCAATTTGTCGTCATTCCGTTCCCATCCCAAGATTTTAGGATTTGATTCCCAATCCTCACGGAACTGTAACATTTTTTTTTAAATCAGTATTAATTCAATGTGATTAATTTTATATTTTAAACACTTTGAGTTTACAAACCTCAACTTTCAGAGAATAAATATTGCTTTGAGAGAAGTCAGTTTTCAGTACTCGCAGGCTTAGGATTTTTACTTCATCTCCGGAACTAACCTTCCTGAAAAGTGTATATTTTACGTAAATAGTTTAAATCAGTTGCCGCAAATTTCTTGGGTACTTTTAGGTTTGCTTGGGTCACTTAAGTCACTTACCTTTTCTTAATAATATGAGCAAGGTAATTCCGAATAATCCAGCCAGGAGTTCCTGAAATGCTGGAGGGTTCAAGATAACCAAAAATTTCAACTCCAGTGTCATCTTTCAAGGGTTTCAGCCCGGCTTTATCAACGTCTACAACAAAGAATCCTGCTTCCCATTCTTTCCTAAAAGAACCAAGTTCCGAGAGCAGGCCTTGTGGAACCTCTGATGTGGTAAGTAACGTAATTTGTATACTGCTAATAGCCGGAAATGCAAACCAATAGGTAAATGTATAGGATTTCAGGTCCTATTAAAATTATGCGAGTTAGTCAACCTTTCACACTACTACTTTTGTAAAGTAAGCTTTACCGGGTATGCTAAAATAACAAATTTTGCGAGTGTCGATGGTTGATCCTCTGCG